>JASSUY010047472.1:0-21917 GCA_032466535.1 Forpus xanthops
TTTATGTTATACCTTAGTTACTAAACTGTTCTTATCTCAACCTCTGGGAGTTGCATTCTTTTGATTCTCCTTCCCATCTCCCCAGGACTGGGGAAGAAAGAGGGGGGGAGTGAGCAGAACTGTTTGAGGGGCCTCAAACCACGACAAATACCTCTCTGCCTCTTGTCTGCGTGGGAAAGTGCAGCAGTATGCCTTTCACAGATGAAGGAGGTTTGGACTTGAAGCACATTCCCTCCTGTTTTGAGTTCTGTTCACCTCCTCTCACAAGGCACAATGTCACTTCTTCTACCTGTTCACTCTTGGGAATTGCCAGTTTTCCTCAGGAAGCTGACACATGCTTTAGAGAACCCAATAAGATACTTGAATTCAAATTCCAGCTCTGTAATTATGAAAAGGATATCACTGAGTTGCTCCTGTGGCAGAAAAGCTGAAGGGCATTACTACCAGTTTTTATTTAATTTTGTGTATAAGAATTTCTAGCAAATGACCAGTTTGTGCATTTTTCATAAAGATATATATATATATTAGAAACAAGATCACTTTGCAAAATTTGCTGTGAGTAGACATGCTCTAGTATCACTGTAGTCTCAGTAGTAGGTATGATGTGTAATCTCTTGCAGAACATATGTATTCTATCAGAAGTTATTGATTTACCTTTTTTTTTTTACTTTACATTCCAAATGTTTAAGTCTGTTTTCAAAATCCTACTTAGTAACAAAAGCTTGTCATGAAGTGGCAGAATTATCATGGTGGTATCCTAGTTGTCAATCATGGGATTGAGTGTCTTTTTTTCTTATAGTTAGAATGACAGAATCATAGAATAGTTAGGGCTGGAAAGGACCATCTAGTTTCAAACCCCTGCCACCTCCCACTAAACCATGCCACCCAAGGCTATGTCCAATCCAGCTCTAAACACTGCCAGTGATGGAGCATTCACAACTTCCCTGGGCAACCCATTCCAGTGCCTCACCACCCTTACAGGAAAGAATTTCTTCCTTATATCCAGTCTAAGCTTCCCCTGTTTAAGTTTGAACCCATTGCCCCTTGTCCTGTCATTCCAGTCCTTAATAAAGGGTCCCTCCTCAGCTTTCTTATAAGTCTCCTTCAGATACTGGAAGGCATAGCAACTTTAGTTGCAGATCCTGCAGTTGCAGAAGTACTGGTGAAATCTATTGGGAACTCTGCTCTTTGCAATTACTATAGGGTCTAGATTGTTGACAAACATAATAAATTAAAAATAAACAAAAACCCGGCACAAAACTCAAAAAAAACCCACGACTTAAAGAAAAAAATAAAAAAAAAAAAAAAAAAAACCAAAACTGAACACATGCAGTTTTCAAATACAGTAAAATGTAATCCCATCAGAAGAACTGGTACTTAACCTGCTGTTAAAATCAGTATAGGTTCTGAGGATGTTTCCAGTTTACATTGTTCTTGCTCAGGTCATGACTTAATGCTTTGTTTATGAGACGGAAGATGATTTGTTATAGATAGCCTTCAGTAGGTGTTCTTCTAAAAATAATCCTTATAAACAATCCTTTCCTGTAGGAGATAATGGCTTTTCACAGCCAGCAACCTATTATAACCCAGACCAACTTCCTCCAGAGAATTCTTCCTTTATGGAAAGGAATTTCATCTGCAGGTTACGATGCCTCCTGGATAATTCTTCTGGGTTCCTGGTGAGTATGGAGTTGTGTAAAAACTTCCACGTATGCTTAGAAGTTGGAAATCATCTTCACCGTGTTTTCAATAAGTACAGCAACTTGCTTTACTTGTTAATTCTTCTTAACAGCTATCTCAGCTGCTTGAACTAGTATGTTTGAGTTAGTGACACTAAATGTGTCCCCTTCAACATGTTATAACCAGGTGCAAGTTCTCTCATTTCTCATGGCTGTTTACTCAATGAAAAATGAATAAGCATCTGCTTTTGTAAAGTCCTGTGTGATTTGCGGTTAAAGAAGCATTACAGAAGTTATTTTCTGTTGAGTATCTTGAGATACAGTAAGTCATAATGACTAACAAGAGCCATGATTTTCCCTTACTTAGGAAAGTCTGTACTTGCTCTTTCTAATACTTGCTCTAATACTTTTTTTTTTTTATGTTTGCCAGTGTTGGAGATGTTAAAAGGAATGTGGGTTTATTATCCTCTAGGTGACTTCTTGCAAATAGAGTTGTTTATGTAGGATTTTGCAGTTGTACACATTTGCATACTTCATGCTAATGACTGAGAAATAATTTCATGTTAATTGTATGCATGTATAATGTCATGTTCATTAGAATATTAGAAAATCCAGTTTTTACTAACTTTCTGTTAGTTCTTTTTCCAGTAAGTTTATTAGTAGATTTCAAAGTGATATGCTCAGGGCTGTAACTACAGTGTTCTGTATTGTAGCTAACATTTGTGTATGTGATGCTATAAAGCTTGAATCAGATGGGTCTAGAAAAAGGTAAATATATATATTGCATCATAACAGAAATATTTTATTCTTAAATATCTCCAACAGATAACATTTACTTTTTTCTTTATCCAAAGGCTATGAATTTTCAAGGACAATTAAAGTTTCTCCATGGACAAAACAAGAAAGGGAAGGATGGTGCTGCTCTGTCTCCTCAGCTCGCTCTGTTTGCAGTAGCTACTCCCCTGCAGCCACCATCTATCCTTGAGATACGAACCAAAAACTTCATCTTCAGAACTAAACACAAACTGGATTTCACACCTACGGCCTGTGATGCAAAGTAGGTGTAAATTATTCTGCCTAATACTCTGATAATTTGCTTATGAGGCAGGTTTAATCTAGGTATTTGAAATATAAAGGTGGCTACTTTTGCAGTCAATATTGATGATTGTTCAGGAACTGTTAGGATTTTTCTCTTTGTCAATGTACTTCCTTGAAAGGGCATACTGCCTTTTGACTCAATCATTACAAACCAAACAGCTGCCTCCCCCTAAAAAAAAGAAAAAAAACAACCCTACAGACATAAACCCAACTATTTCTCCTTCAACTCAAATAGATGTAAAATACAATGGAGATGTTATTTACTTCAAAATAAATTAGGTGCTTTTTTGTACTATGGCTTAAACCATTTCCAGGTCATTCTTTTCCCTATATAAATACTGGAAAAACTATTGCATTAGCGGAACAACAGAACATAACTACATCAGCATGGCAAGAAGCTCATTAAGGTGCTTCTTTATTAACAAAAAAAAAAGCTTCTAGTCTCCTTCCTTCTTTCTCTTCTCTCTCCTATTATTGACTGACAATGCTGTCAGGTTTCTGACTCATTTTAAGTGGAATCTCATGGATTTCCATGCCTATTTATGGTCTAATGTAGTCAAGTTACTTGGTATTATGTCTATTGATAAACAAAAATGTTCTATGGGTTCTATAAACTGACACAAGTAAAAGCTGACAAAATGTTAACACAGGCTTTTCATTCTTCTGGTTTTTTTTTCCCATTATGTTTCACTTGGAACCTTCAATTTTTGTAATATTTTATACTTTTGCATATATTGTTTCCAACCCCTTTTTCCTATTTTTCCTCCCTCTATCTTTAGATCTTCGTTTCTTTGTTCCAAATTCTGTTTGTCTCTTTAACAGATACTGTTAAGTTCTTCACCTCCCTGACCTCAAGGGAAGTAATTTTTGACTACCATAGTCAAACGTGATACTGCCTGTGCTTCTCTGAGGTGTATCTTAGAAAGCTTAAAAGCAAATGCAGGGGTCCCAAACCAATAGCAAATGGATGTAGTTCTGAAATACGCCCTGTTTTTGGATTTTAAGCTATTAAAATTACTAATTTAGGCAAAAAGTTTTACATGACTAAAGTTAAGCCCCTAATTATTTCTACATGCAAGCACCTGGAGGTAAAAACTGTGAAATGGAGCTAAGCAGTCTTTCATTGCAACAGATTGGAGCTGCCTGCTATTAGTGAGTGTGTTCAAAAGTATGAAATCAGGAGTCCAGCTGAACTGTAGGCATATTCTTTTTTTTTTTATGATGTGATAACTGTGATAATTTTGTGAGCCCATTCCTGGTCACTGGAGGCAACCTGGGGGCCTAGTAGAAATTTTGATTTGTTAGCTGTATTTTTCCTTTTAGAACTGTCATGCTTCTGCGTATAATTGGTATTGCAGCAAAATGTAGTTAGCACTTGCATCTGAAATGTTCTAGCCATAATTAACTTGCCTGACTTTAATTCTGCAGTCCTGCGATTTTTTGTTTTTACCTTCCAGAGGAAAGATTGTCCTGGGATACACTGAAGCAGAGCTATGCATGCGAGGAACAGGATACCAATTTATTCATGCAGCTGATACGCTTTATTGTGCTGAAAATCATGTCCGAAGTAAGCTTCATTCCCTAAGAAGGGCTATTAACAAAAAGAACGCTGTTCATGTGATCTTTTCCTCCCTATAAAAACTTACACTGTGTGAATTAATATTTAATATCTAGACCCCTTTAGATTCTATATTTCAGTTTCTGTCATATCTTGCTTTTCTCACTTCCTTCTCTGCTCAGTCCAGCTTCTGCTATTTCTTCCTTTGGGCAAAGGGACTATTTCAGAGATAGCTTTCCTGTTAGGAAGTTAAATAAAGTACTTCTGATACCCGTGTAAGATTTTTAACACAAATTAACCTGTGATTTAGCATGCTAGTGTCTTTTGGGTTTTGATTCTTTTCATCCTGATTTGGTTTAAGTAGCAGCATAAGGATTAAGCTAAGGAAATAAGCATCAGTTACTTGATATGTAACTACTGAATGGACTTCTTTCTTTACATTTTTGTTACCTGTAACATACTTGTCTTGAAAAGCTGCTTTTTCTTTTTAACCTTTCAGTAGCTTAGTTCTCAACCTATATTAAGCATATTTTCTCTTTCAGGTATAGCTCAGTCCCTTTTGTCTATCAGTAATTTTGTTTTTTTTTTCTTTTTAATAAGGAGTAAGAAAGATTTCCAGAATAGAATGAGATGAAATTCTGTTTTGAATTTATGATTTAAAACTTTATCTTAAAACTGATTTCTTGGTTTGCATTTCTCTTGCTAAGATAAAATGAAGTCATATAGCAAAGATTATTTGAAGATTCTTAAAGTTTCCTCATCTTATTTTTATTCACATTTTATGTCTATGAATGCAGTGTTTTCAGCAATGTACAACAAAAATGTAGTATTTTTATCAAGCATTGCCAGTGAAGTGATAGTGGGAATGAAAAATAACAGATTTTGAAGTAGCTCTGCATTAACCAGTCAAAATGTGAAAGAACTGGGTTAAGAGCAAATGTGGGGTTTGATTTTTTAAATAATAGTCACTTTTCAGATGTAGAAGAGACTTAAGCTCTTGTAATTTACGTTCTTGTATTTATTAATTTCTGCAATTGAAGAAATAAGGAATGAAGCTCAGTACAGTATGTTGTCCCCTACAGTTACCAGTCTGTAGGGGATCTCTTACAATTGCCTGCAGTTTGGCTTTTATCTTACCAGTAAATTGAAGTAGCCATCTTAAAGTGATCAGTTAGCCTGTTTCACTAAGAATAATTAGTGCTGTAGAGAAATGGCTGATTGAGGCCATGAGATTTGTACAAATGGGAGTACTTCCATGACATACCAGTTTTTCTTGGTTTTGTTCACTGAACAGTAAACGGTATGCTTACTCTTTGTCTTTAGTGATGAAGACAGGTGAGAGTGGAATGACTGTATTTAGGCTCCTAACCAAAGAAAACCGATGGGCCTGGGTGCAGGCAAATGCACGTCTTGTCTACAAGAATGGAAGACCGGATTACATAATTTCTACGCAAAGACCCCTTACGTAAGTCATCATTCTGTGAAGCAGTATACTTCAAAAACTGAAAACTTTTGAGCTTATGTTCAGAAATGAATTATTTTCAAATTAACCCTCTGAACTCCAAAAAGAAAGCCTCCTTCAATTTCCTAACAAGTAATGAATTATTGAAAATAATTCTGTTATTTCAGTACTTTATGTGGCATAGTCCTTTATGCGTAAAACTTTAGACATTTTTATCTCATATGAAGAATGACAGCAGGGATGCAAGCACCGTTACTCCATCCAGCCCTATTTTTAATACAGCATCCCCATTAATGAAAACTAAGCAATCCAACTACATTTGTGTAGAAAATACAGCAGATAACTTAAATTAAGTTCTTTATGGTGCTGAATTAAATTCTACACAGTATGGAATTCGGCATGATTATACAGGTTAAATAATTTTTGCTAAGGAGTCTGTAAAATGGAGAGATACTTCAGTATTGAAGTATTCATTTACTTGATATGCCAAGAAAAACGAAGTGTGAAACAAAGCCCACTTATTTTCATTTCAGCTCATAACGCACAGAAAATGGTGTATGCTATCTAGATTTAATTGCAAATGTAATATGTAAATGTGGTATTACAGTCATAAGCTCCTTATTTCATAATCTGCCTCTTGGTTTAACTCAGCCAAGTTGAGCTCAAATCACTGGGAATTTGAAAAATGCCTGCAAATATAGGTTTTTTTTTTTTAATACTAATTCCAAGGGACAAGAGGACTACAGTAACTGCTTAGTACTGCAGTGCTATGCTATATATCTGATCTGTTTTCAGAGATGAAGAAGGAGCAGAACATCTACGGAAGCGTAACATGAAATTGCCCTTCATGTTTGCCACTGGTGAGGCTGTGTTATATGAGGTATCTTTTCCTATGTCAAGCCTTATGGATCCTTCTCAGACGAGGAGTAAAAGCACAACAGGAAAAGGAGCCAAAGCAACGCTACAGAATGATTCAGTGGATCCAAACTCCCTGCTAGGTGCCATGTTAAGGCAGGATGAGTCTGTGTATCTCTGCCCTCCAGCATCACATAAACTTTCCTTTGAGCGGAACTTCTTTGCAGACAGCAGGGATGAACTGGGTAGTGGTGCTAGCAGCAGCTGGATAGATAATCTCCTACCTGCTGGAAATGACAACATTCTCAAGCGGGAAATAATGGAGTGTTCCCAGGACAGTACTGTTCCTCTCCCTGAAGACAGTGCAGCACTCTTTCAAGAAAACAAAACCAATGATTTGTACAACATCATGAAAAATCTGGGTATTGACTTTGAAGATCTAAAGTGTATTCAGCAGGATGAGGAATTTTTTAAAACAGAAATATCTGATGTGGGTGATATTGGGGATATTAACATAACTGATGAAATCCTGACTTATGTTCAGGATTCCTTAAATAAGTCTGACTTCTTATACTCAGGCTGTAACCAGCAGCAGTCTTTGGTCCAGAATGAGGATTGCTTGGTACAGCCAGAGTTAGATCCACATCAATTTCTTCAGCACCAGAAACAGCTCATGGAGCAGCAACAGCAGCAGCAGCAACTTTGTCAAAAGATGAAACATATGCAAGTCAATGGGATGTTCACAAATTGGAGCTCTGGCACCAGCATGCCTCATAGCTGCTTGCAGCAGCAGCCCCAGCAATATGAATTCCCTGGCATGCATACAACTACATCCGAGTTCTCTTACAAATCAGAAGTAAACACTTCCCTGTATGAGTGTAGGCAAGAGTTTATCCCTTACAAGCAACCCAGAGGAATGATGCCACAGCTTTCTAATTTTTCTCAAATGGATTTCCCTGTAGCAGGTTTTGACAGGTCAACTTATTCTGCTTCTTCCAACTTGGAGGATTTTCTCAGTTGTTTGCACCAAGTTCCTGAAAATCATGAGTGCAGGATGGACTCTGAATCTGTTACACTAACTCCTCAAACATGCTACGCAGGCGCTGTTTCTATGTACCAGTGCACGCAAGAAGCACAGCCCAGCTGCGTGGATCAAATGCAGTATGATCCTATGATGACAAGTCAACAAACGTTGCTGAACAAGGTAAGGTAGACAACATTGCTTCAGTGCTTGCATTTTAAATCATACTTTCATAGTTCTGGGTGGCTACCAGGATGCAGTTTCCTATAACTGCGTCACTGATTTTGACGGGTTAGCAGTGTGGGGAATGTCCTTGCTTTATTTGTTCTTCAGATTGAAGAGTTGCATTTGGTCAGTTTGTTATGTACAGGTATCCACAGCTCTGTAGCTCTCTTTGCAGTATTAAGACAAGAGTGAGTGAACTAATCTGTTATACCTACAAGTAACCTTCCCATAGGAGCAAAGAAAAAAGCAGATGAGTTCAAAGTTTGGGATTTGCTTATATATCTTTTTTGAGAGGAGTAGCATGATGTCAGAAATACTGGCACATTTGTTTTCATGAAATATGTTGTAAAGATGCAGAAAGATACCTTTTTAAAAAACCCTTAAGTTCTCTAGCTTCTCAGATTTTTCAGTGTTTTAGGATTGCTAAAAATACCAGATTGTAATGTCACATAAATAGCATGAAATATTATGCACTATTGCATTTCTACACACAATAAGTGAAAGTCAGCTTGTTCCCCAAGCTGCTAAATTATCTGCTGCAGACAAAATAGGAGGAAAAAATTATATTCAAATAGGTAAGTTGGACCTTTTTCCCACTACACTGAGGAGAATTCACAGTAAAAGCTGTAGAAGAGGAGCCTGGCTGTAGCATATACTACAGGTTTAAGCACAGTTCTTCATAGGTGAAATTAACTTAGAAAATAAATAAAATATAAATTACTAAGGCAGTTCTTGATTCTGAGCAGCCTTTGAAGTAATTTAAATTTTACCATTTCTTTCAGTTAACGCTGCTCAAGTACAAGGCTACAGTTATTGTATTTTTATTTTTTTTTACCTCAGTGAGTTAAGGTTCTAAAGTACTGATCCTACAAATGCTTGTGCACATGCTTAAGCATTTACAGAATTAAAGTATTAATTGCCATTTAACCTACAGTAGACAGAGGTGAGGAATGCAATTAGAACTTACCCAGTTTTTTCGTACGCTTAATATAAGTGCAAAACATACCCTTTTCTAAAAGTATTTTAGTAGTGGAAAATAAGATGATTGCAGAATTGCAGAAACCTAGCTAAAATACGGGGCAGTTCAGCAAGATGACCATCTGCTGCCTGGATACCCAAGAGCTGAAGAGCATGAAGCTGCTGGCAAGCTGGAGCATGCAAGTTTGTGCAGTGCTTGGCTGTGTGTTGCCAAGCTGATGTTGTCTGGTCAATGTTATTAGCCCTTCCATGTTTGGTTGCTGCAAAGCAGTTCCAGGGTCATCCAAGTTCATCTGCAAACCCGTATAGACTTGTTGTGTTCACAAAAGCTATACTTGTGCAATGCACAGGTTTTGAACAGTGAGTGAATAAGCAATTCCATTTCTTTCTTTTTGCTGGTTGGTTTCAATTAAATTTATTTTGTAAGATTTTTTGTTATGTTGCATTAATCTTTTTCTTAACTGTCTTGCTTACTTTTTCTTCTCACTTGTCTGTATAAATCTTGCTAACAACTAAGCATCTCTGAATGCAGGAAATGAATATGTCTGTTACTTCATATTTACTACAATACTGTGCTTCAGTACTAATACTGTGTTTAGCTCATTTGTCATTAGGAAAAAATAAAGGCTGCTTTGTGGAAAGTTTTCCCTAACTTGTTCAGTGGCAAGTTCAGCCTCTCTTGCTGTGGTATACCTATGCCATCTGGATCTAGATAGCATTCATAAGCAGAATGCTAGTGCAGAACTGATGCACATTAGCTCCTGTTTACCTCTGAGAAGAACTGCTGAACATTCGTCCAAATGAGCTTAAAAAAGGAGCATGTTTCTTGATGAGAGAAGGAAGGATTATTCCCCCAACCCCTTTGTAAAAGAGTGATCAGATAGCCAATAGCTCTCTAAGTGTTTGTGGGTCCAAAAATTATGGATGCCAACTGCTTGTTCCTAAACCAAATAGCATGGACTTTAGCAGCCTACACTGCTATATACTGTTCACATGCAAAAAACCAACATCTCTTGTATCAGACTATTCAGTTTTGACCTCCAGTCACACCTGCAAATTAACATTTTTATAGATTAATGGCAAAGTCAGGCTTTCTATAAACCAGATATGTTGAGAAGTGTTTTAATGTAGAAACAGTTTTTACCTAGAAATGTCGTTGCTCCAGAGAAAGATAACTCTATATTTGTATATGCTTATATTACAGAGTTTGTATTCAGTCTTATGTCAGAATTAAGAGCCTTAAAATATGTGAACCCATGGGTTGCTGCTGCACTTGAAGTAATCTTGCAAATTGGTGGCAAATAATATGTGTTTGTTTGTTGTAAATAGGGAGAATGTATCACTACTTACTATCATAAACTTAAGGTTTGATTTTTTTTGCTAATTGGTAACTCAAGTTAGGATATGACTAAGCAGATAGGATACTACTGTCTGAGCCTGTGTTCACACAGTCAAACTAAAGTAGGGCAGTCTTTGTGGCTGGATTTAGCACAATGACATCTCTATCAGCAGTTGGAGTCTGGAGAGAGGACAGACGTTGCTATGCAAGCCACAAATACTATCCTTTTCTCAGCTGCCTTACTCTCATCATAGAAAGCCACAAGGGCCTATTGTAGTCATCTGCCTTGACCTTCTACCTAACTTGTTATGATAGGATCATAGCCAGTGTAGTCTAAAAACACTTTCAGTGGTGAAGGGCAGAATGGCCTTATATAATGAAATAGCTTGGTTGAGGTCAGCATTCCTTTATTAATCAGGAGGAACCTTGCTAAGTACTGGATTATGTGTTGAGAACTCTTAGAAATTTTAATGAGCATGCTCATCTTATTAATGAAGTATATTGGAATAATCTGCTTCTGTGAGAAGTAATCCTAGCTTATGTTAATGTAACCATCTTTAAAAGTATGGCAACTTTGATTAAAAGCATAATTCATATAGCTATAGTCTTGTTGTTAAAAACTTAGAAGAACTGGTCACACTAAACTTAATGTTTGTGTAGAAGGTAAGAAAAGAACTTTCCAATACCCAGCCCATTTTGATAGATGAATGAATATTATATAATATGTATCTTTAAGGCCAGACCTCGAATGAATGAATACCTAGGGTCTAAGCTACTCACAAAGAGGTGATGGAAATGTTTAAAATACTTTTCTGAATTTTCTTTGCATGACTAACTGGAGTATTTTGTAGATAAAGTGACTTTTCTATGGCATGACAGGAAACATTACATCAGATTATTGAAATAATCCCGTGAACAATTATGTCAAGACTGATGAAAACCAGTCATTGCTCTTACTTGTCAATATGAAGACCATTTATCAGAAAAGCCCACCCTGTGATAGCTCAGCCTCTAGATTGAATGCAATGCATTTCAGCATACTCGTAGGACTGCATGCACATTCCTGGAAGAGCTGTAAAGTCTGGATCCCATTGCAGACATAAAAATATGTAAATAGGTTGCTTTTAAAATATAACAGCTGGATGTGGAAATTGGGAGTGCTCAGACTGTGCTTTCTACAGCACTTTAGATGATGATAGCAATGTTTTTTTACTTAGCCAGACAGAGGACTCTCACTGGCTGCAACATGGGAAACTTTCAGTGATGATTCAGACCCTACTTTGGTGCAAATTAACTTCTCATCATTCATCATTTAAAAAAAATAAAGAGAGTTTAAAAGCTATTCATTGTATTTTAAGATGATTTCATCCAATCCGTGTCTTTAGGAGGATTTATAAAAACTTAAAAATAAATTGGTTTCCCATTCTAACCACTTATATTGTCTCTTCTCCCACCAGTTCCAAAACAGTTTCAATGGAGGAAATGTAAATGAAGCATATCCCTCTCAGTTAGATGTGATCAGTAACACACAGACTGCCACACGTCTTCAGCCTCTTCATCATCCGACAGAACCCAGATCCTTCTCAGATTTGGCATCTAGTGGATTTATGTGATTCAGCTCTAGAGCTCCATCTGTGATTTTGTCTGGGCGTCAGGCTGCTCTGAGGAAAGGCTTGATAAATCTCTTTGAGCATTGGGCTTTAACAGCTAAATTACATTTTGAGAATACGAGGTTGGTTGCACTATGTACTGGTGGATATGTAATCCAAGACCTGGCTTTTTAGAGTGACAGGAAGAATTAAAACTTTTAATTAAAAGTACTGTTGTGCTGTTTTCCATCAGATTGACTGTGTTGTTGCAGTATGGATTACGTATGTGTTACAGACTATGTCATGCTATACAACATAAGATAAGGCAAATGGTTTTGTTGTTTAGGAAATAATTGGGCACTTTACAAATAGCATCAATGGCACAAGAAAGATGATTTCACACATGGATTATTTTCAGACTTTATTTTTTAAAAACTATTAAAAAGCTCTGAATTAATGAGAATCAAAAGCACTTAATTTTAATGCATACTAAGCTCTTTAATCACTTCTTTGATATTTAAATCCTTTTGTTTAACTCTCAATTTCTAGCACTTTAGTAGAAGGCTTAATACAAGGATATGATATGCAATTTCAGGTTTCCTATGAAACAGACCCCTTGCATTCCTCCTTTTCTTGTCAACCGTAAGTGCCTCACAAGTTTAGCTACCTTGTTTCTGATGGGAGCTTATTTTAGCAAAACTCACTGTTATGTGTCATCCATATTATGTGAACTTTTGTCTAACTTTTACAGTGCTACTGGCTGTATCTTTTTTTTTTCTTTTTCCACTAAAAAGAATTTGTTCAGATAATGATTTAGTTCTTTATCTGTGGATTTGTTATGATATTATCAAGATTCATTAATGTTCTGAATTTAGTTCAGGTGAAGAGTTTTGGTTTATTCTATACTGTTTTTCTGCTTTCTTCAGGTAATACAGGGTATATTAAAAAAGCAAACTTTGCTGAGGGGAAGGAGCAGATCCTCAGGATTAGTTTTAGATTATTAATGCTGAAAAACATGTGCCTTATCTTGTGTTAAAATGCTCATAATGTTCTTTAGAAATAATACAAGGCTGCTCTATGCAAATATTTTCATTAAAATGGATATTGAAAAGGTTTGCATTTTAAATAAGGGGGAAAGGATTCTCAGTAATGATTGGTATTGGCATTTACTTTGACTGCAGTTTTCAGTGTTGGTAGTGGGGAGAGGGTCAGGTTTGGTTTAAACTTTATCCCTAGCAAATTGCACTGCAAAGTACAGAGAGGTTAGTCTTTTTATGCGTGTTGGTCCATTTGAAAAGTTTTGTGTGAAACATGAAATTGGGAAAAGAAAAAAGTCATTAGAGAAATAATCCTTGAAATAGGCTTTATTTTCAGGAAGGAAACACACATCCAAAAAAACATTGAGTTTTTATCTAAAAGGATTGTTAAAATTACAGACACCAATGTTTGGTGCAAAATAATAATTACATGAAAAATACAGGAATATGTATATGTTCAAAATATTTCATACTCTGTGTGCTGTATAAGTCATATATAATAAAATGTCTTTGTAAAATATTTTAAAGCAGTTAATTTTAAAGTGGTACATCACTATATGTTAAGAACAGTTTTATTACATTTGTTATGTGTAATATAAAGTGGCAATTTAGCCTGTTTGTTTAAAACAGGCAAAAAAACACCCTAATTGGCTCCCTCCAGATAGCTGTTAGTATTGTTTAAATCAAAGACAATCACTTAAAATTGGAATCCTTTTGTAGCTGGAATATACTTGCTTTGAAGAAGAGCATATTATCTTCCATTCTGTGTGATACGATATGCTAGACTAAACTTCTAATTCAGTTACAACTTTTCAGAGAAATAACTTCAGCAGCTCTTTTAAGTGAAATTGCCATATATGAAAGGGACGTTAAGGAAGCAATTACTGTTCAGGAAAAGCCCATAAAGACTTTGTGGGTTGTATTACAAAATTGCTTTTTTTTTGTTTGTGTAATGTTTCAGATTCTTTTTTCAGCACAAGACATCAGTAACAGATCTAAATAATGTAATTTGAATTAATTTGGGTTTCTGTCCTTTGTTTTTAATTAGAGGTCTTTTGTTACGCCAAATCTGAAGCGTCTTACGTATCTAGTTAGTGTATCGTATTTGTGTTTGAATTTGAAAATTAGGAAAATGCTGTAAAACTAGAAGGTTCAAAGGGATAATGTGTTTTACATCTTACAAACCAGTATATATCCTGTTTATGAATTTAGTTAAACCAAATACATGTTGTCCTATCACTAAGTGCCAAGGGTGCAGTGCTGCAACTGTGCTGCCCTACTTACTGTAAGCAAATTAGTTGTTATATGCATATCAGCGTATTTTGTGCATTATCTTATGTGTACAACATTGACTGTATTACTGCACTCTTGATCTGCACCAAACTGTACCTACAGTGCACAGGTGTTTCTGAATTGGATCTCTATTAGCTGTTCAGGTCTGTTATAAGTAAGATTATAACCCAGTGTTAGTATTACTATCCATTTTTGTACAAGTTTCCTTAGCTTGTTTTTCTTTCCAGTTCTTGTCTCTCCTTTGCTATGCCTGCACATACCATGCAGTACACCTCTTGCATTAAGGTATGGTTTTGTAGTGCTCTTGCTCATCTCCACTAAAGTTTGTAAGATATAATATATGGTAATAAAATAATCACTTGAATGTAGCTGAAGTATATGTTCTTTTACTGCAAAAATGTTTGATATCAGCAGTATACAAAAAAGTATGTTATCACACGTTACTGATGTCTCTTAAGAGCTCGCCGTCTAATAGTTTACAAAACTATTGTTACTTACATCACTGTGGACTTTGCACTTCTCTGAATATTAGATGCAAATGCAATGTATATAATTTAGAGTGGTGAACAAATGTATATTTGTCCATGGAATTAGTATTTTATACTTGCATGAAAATGAGTTTATAAATAAACTTAGTAAATAGTAAGCCACAATTAGCAGTTGGAAGGCTTCTATATTCATCACTTAATGACACAGTTGAAAAGTACTGAGGCAGGAATAGATTTCTGCATATATGCTGCTAAAAAGTATTTTCCCTTTTGAGATTTGTAGTTGTCCATTGGTAACCTATTAACTATTTATTGCTACTTCATAAACAGTATTTTTAGCAGAAGAAAAAGATTCTTTTAGATTATTTCTGATTATTGTTGCTACTGTTTCCCGGGTGCTATATTGGATTTGCGTATTCATCTTTTAAAATCAGTTGTAGTGCTATATCATATGTTTCGCTGTAATCACCTATGCAGTTTACCAACCTTCTCATAGTTGTTTTAGCAAAATGATAGACAAGAATTTAATTGTATTCAACTATGCTGTTACCTTGTAATGTATTCAGACACCTGTCTTAGCCAGAGCCTGTATGCCATGGTATAAGCCCAGTCGGCAACTCAGTCGCCCAGACACTCGCTCACTTCCCCTCCCTTCCTCCCCCCTGCTCTCGGCAGAATGTAACTCCTGTGGTTTGGGATAAGAACAGTCCAGTAACTAAGGTATAACACAAATCACTGCTGCTGACACTAATAATAATAATGACAAGGGAAATAACAAGGGAAGAGAATACAACTGCTCACCACCTACCGACCGATACCCAGACCAACCACAGCAGTGATCTCACCCTTCCAGGTAACTGCCCCCAGTTTATATACTGGGCATGACGTGCTGTGGTATGGGATAACCTCTTTGGCTAGTTTAAGTCATGTGTCCTATCTCTGCTTCCTCACAGCTTCCCCTCCTCCCTGGCCAAGCATGAGACTGAAAAGTCCTTGGTCTGAGTAAGCATTATTGAGCAGCGACTAAAAACATTGGTGTTAGTAGCATTGTTCTCAGGCTGAAAGTCAAAAACACAGCACTGCACCAGCTACTAAGAAGGAGAAAAATGACTGCTACTGCTGAATCCAGGACACCATACTAGGTCTTCTTGTTTATTCTTCTTGCATAGTGCAAAAAGACAAACTGAGATAGAATAGCAATTCAACATGCTGCAAATCCGTTAAGTAACATCTGGAAACGATCAGGCCATAGTATAAGGAACATAACCTGTCCTTTTTTTGTAATTTTTGCATTTTTAAAAGATACCTTCAATCCACATAATCTGTTCCCAGGAGTGTAACTGTTCCCTCACTGTCTAGTTTTGTTTGAAGGAGGGAGAAATTTTCGTCTGGACTAAGCCATTTTCTTTATGATTTATGGAATTCTATTTCTAATTCCACTTGAAAGGGAACAGCCATGGTGATACCTAACCTGCAGTAGTTGTCAGAATCATAAGCTCAGGCATTTCATTGGTGGAAGTCACTCAGATTTCAGCGGGAGATTTTTCCAAATAGCTCTTTTGGAAATGCGTTTTCCTAGTGAGGAACCATATTCCTACTCACATACTTTAAACTAAGAGCTGTTTAAGTCTCAGGTGATTTTGCTCACCTGAGAACTGTTTTACTAATTTAGGTTAAAGTTACTAGCTAGAATAATAGCCTGATTCCACTTTTAATATTTTTATTTTGTCCATTACGTTGAAGCTTTAGACATCCATAATATAAGTAACCTAATACTAAAGTTAATAATGAAAAAAAAAAAAATCTAAAGCTAATAATAAACTTCCACCCATTGCACGTTTTGTGTAATGTGAACATTTAATGAGTTTGCAGCACCGGCCACTGTTCACATTTTTACTTTTCATTTGTTGCCTCCACTGAGCAATATCACTTTGATTACCAGAGAATCGGAGCCAGCTCTCCAGAAAAACATCTATTCTTCCTGTCCAACAAGTTCTGGTGCGTTGATTTTTTGTGCTGAATCTACGTTTTATAAATCCTTTTATCTCTTGAAGTCGATCTTCCTGACAAGTAAAGAAGGACCATAGTAATAAGGCACCAGCAATGAAGTGCAAAATTATCAAAGGTTCTACCAATAGTGTTGAAATCCAAGATGTGATCAGTCTTTGGGACGCTGAGATTTCTTCTTCATAACCTACCCTTTCTAGTCAAGGTTCAGCAGGCAATGGTATTAGTATTAAACAAAGCTAAGTACAATTTAGTTTCCGAAGTAGCCAGTCTTTGAGAAAAGGAGAGATTCCTCAACATGAAAATTACTGTGGTTCTTATCATTTATGCTGAAGCCACCAGGCTTTTATCTTCACTTGACTCCATCCTGGCTACAAATGAATGTATATGCAATATTCAGAAGTTAATCCAGAAATTAACTTCAACAGATCTTTTTTACATTGTTTTGAAGTTTATGTGTGATCATAAGTGCGTATCTAAAATCCATACAAATAATTTTGAGAAGTTTCATTAAAAAAAAAACAAAACTGTATGAGGAAGCTTGAGGGATGTTGGGACTAATTGGAATCCTTCATACTGCATGATAATAATAATGAAAATAAATGTAACAATTCCTCCTGTATTTCAGAACATCAAGGGAAAAAAAAAAAAGTAATATTTTTTATCAGATTTTTCCCTTTTTACTGACTACAGACATGAAGACTTCCCTCAGCGTGGATTAACGGGCGTCTGTTGGTATGTGGTATGAGCCAGTGGAACTTGACTCCTTTGCTAATGAAAGCATGAGCTAAATTAGAAAAAAACTGAATTTACTTTGTGGCACTAATCAGTGAAATTTTGAGAGGGAAGGACAGAAAGAGAAAGGATAGTTTCGCCCTTAACGTAATTATAAAATATTTGAGGGTATTTGTATTCTATTCTAGTTTCAGAATCATCATATTTTTTTAAAGAACAAAATTTGAATCTCAAGTCTTTTCTTGGCTTCCAGCTACCTTGATTCTTCCATAACTACTTGAATCCTAGCAACACTGAGCTACTTGACAGCAAGCCCTCAAGAAGTTGCATAGCAGGTGTTTCCTGCATCTCTGTGGGGCCCAAACCAGCAAGTGATTGCAGAACATACTGAAAGAATATTGTCCAACAGAAAACAGATGAAGTTTTCTGTCAAAATGAACTAATGGGCAAGCAAAATGCACAAATTAGCACCATCCTGTACCTTGTTTGGAGTTAGGATATGAATGAAATCAAGGTCTCCAGACCGATTGTTTGTAGGATATCCTGAAATGATCTCTCCACACTCTCTTCAGTTATTCCACTTGGAACAAATAGTTCACGAATAACTGAAGAAAGAGTGCGAAGTCTTTATCCTTTAGTCCAGGAGCTAGGACAAGCACTTAGACAACTGGATTCTTCAGGAGGAGGTGCTGGGTGCTCAGGGCAGTCTGTGGCCACTAATTAGGGCACTCATTCTGCTCTTCGCTAGCATGTTTTTCATTCTCTCAAGGGCAGAAGTGTCGTAAATGTAGGTGGAGGTTTCAATGTGGAAGCCCAAAAGGAGCAACAACAAAAACAGCCTGATCTTCATACAGCTGTATGCTCACAGCTGTAGGAGATGGATCGCTGTAGCTAAAATGTGTTATTAATGGACTTATCAGAGAGGCTATTCCCTTTGATTTTTAGCTATACATGTTGCCATATATGGTTTTTAAAGAACATCTTTTCCAAATTAGCATCAACTCTGACACTTGTTTCTACAGGCACTGCAAATTGTTCTCCCAAGTGGAACCGTAGACAAAAGAATGAATTCCTACTAGTAGAGCTTCAAATACAATGCTAAGAACTGGTCAGAGCTTTACAGTAGTGCCAGTCACTATAAAAAACAGTCTGTGCTTGCAGAAGTCCCTGAAATTACTGGACAAAATGGTATAGTGTTTGTGAGTCCTTGGTGGGTGGTGGTAGCATTGCTGTGTAACATGCGCATGAACTGACAAAGAGCAGCCTGTGATCATGAAGGCACAAGGTCATGTGCCAAAGAATGTTTTAATTACACTGGCATCTAATCAAACCTTGAAAGGCTAATAAGAGCCTGTGACACCTCATTCAACATGAAAAAAGATCTGTGTTAAACTTCAGGACTAGACTTACAATCTGTGCATAAATTCTTAATGTACTTAGCTTTACGGCTCAAGCCTACTTTCAGTCCCTCAATAGTGCTTGATAAAATAAATAAAGGGAGATTCTCAGGCAAAGAGAAGTTTTGCGAACTTTTAATGCTTCCATTTTTATATTGCTAGGTAAAACAATAACGGCAGGAACTTCAGACTAAGGATATTATTGTTAAACAGCAGAAATATGGAAATGATCAGTTAAAAGAATGTAGATCAATCTCAGTAACATGCTTCCAAACTCTTTGTTTTTTTCCCTCAAATATAGGTGTGTGAAGGCATATTCATCAAGTTTGCTCCATTCGCTCCTTGTTTTGCAGGCATCTAAAACTAGCATTTAAAATGTTTCTCGCTACGGATTAAATTGATTTTCTGATTCTGAAGTTGTGACTTCAACATTTGCGGAAATTTGGTGATTTGAAGTCAGTGTGCCAGTTGCTCTCTAATGATAAAATCTGGACAGGAGTGAGACGTGCCAAGTCACACATGAGTGGATGCACCACGCACATTTTTCATACTTTTGTTTATTCTTCGAATTAAGCTATTTGTATATTAGTGGACATGCTTGCCTACCTGTTTTCAGGAGACATATAAACCTTGCACGGAGCCCACTCCAATAGACATTAATAGCAGAAGACCAAGTTAAGCTTGTTGTCTATCAGTGTTTGTAGCCTCTCCTGCTTCTTATTGAAGACAGTGGTATAACATCTGCAGAAAGGGTCAAAGTATAGTACAGCAGTCTCCTCAAATCACTTTGACAGGTAGCTGACAGATGGCAAAGACAGACAAGGAGTTTAAATAGCCTATGGGAATCTGTGTAGCAAGAATGGCTGCTTCATGGCCCTATCTTTAGGGAAAAAAGTATCCACGCTTCTGCCGCAATACTGCGCAGTAGTTGAAGCTACTGTCAGGGCATGCAAAAGACTAATGTGGCTGAGAATTGCTGCCCAGGCTTTTAATTCTTCTATAGGCACTGCAGGGAGATCCATATTGCTAGGTACTGCTCACACCAGAGCCCAGAGCCAACTAAGCTCCTAGACCCGGTTTGTGGGGAAACTGGCAACTCCCTTTTACGCAATAGCCTCATGAGTCTATTATAACCCTTCTTCCAGGGCTTGATTGGCAGCAGGGAGGACTGCATTCAAATGTAGAGCATCTCAGCAAACACTCCAGTTGAGCTCCCACCCAGGAACTTGGAATAGCAAATCTGAATTACTTGATCCTCAAAGTGAGCCGACTTCCCTGGTTGCAAACACAGATCACTTAACAGTTGTTACTTAAGGTGGGATGGGGGGCAGGAGGAGAAAATTCCAGCAAGTTGGGTAAACAGGGTAGTTAATAGCACCTAATGCCTAAAGCAAATACCAAACTATTTTAGAGTCTGTTTTCCTCTGATGTGGCAACTGTTGGGTCAATTCTTGTCCCCTCATGTAAGTAGCAGTCCTCAATTGATAAAACCTGTCTAGTAACATGACCCAGTTTGAATAGCTGCTAAACTGCTTCTGTTACCTGCTTTTTGTAGCTTTGCCACACTCCTTTGCAACTTCTCACTGCTCTCCGTGCCTTGCTCTGCCAGCCACTTTCTTTACCATGGCACATTGGTGAGCAGTTCCTGCTATGGCAACTCAGAGGAGGTTACACTGAAAATAGCACAGACGTCTAGCATACATATTTATGTGTGTTCACTTAAACAGCTTTTCCTACTTCGCAGCATACAGGGCAATTTTTGCATAATAGTCCTTTATTCACCATTAGTGCCTCTCTTGGGTCTGTTCCACATCATCGCTATTCCTTCTTGGCCCCGTGTGCTGGGAACATGGGCCTTGCCCCAGTGCCAGACTCAAGGCTTTTCTCATTGCCAGTCACTTCTGAGTCATGTAGAGGTAGGTAGCAATTCCCTGGCTAAGGTAAACATACCCAGCCAGGTACTAACAGCCCACTCATGTTCCCTTGTCACTCCCCATGTTAGAGGAATAGAACTTCTACATGCTTCTGCCAACCATTACCTCTTTGAAGCCTCTCGTAACTTCCTAGTTTTAACTCAAAATTTGAGCATCATTACTTTAAAAATAGCATGCAACAAATGACGAAGGGCCTCTTTCCATCCCTCAAGAGCCAGTATTTGACCTTTCATTTACCATACCTTATTTTTAGAAGTATAATTTCAGATACAATTATCTGCACTCAGCTTCTTAAATCTTTCATGAAATGTTTTTTTTAAGAGCCACATTAACAGCTAGCTGCTCAGTTTGCTGGAATTAGAAACCAGATATATTGTTTTATTTACCGTATAAAATCAGACTGGTTTTAGGGTTGATTGCTATAATAAAGAGGAAAGGTCCCTTTGGTGTTTTTTAATTTATAATGCACTGTAAATGTCCAGGCACATTTTGCCTAGTAGCAGAAGAAGGAAAAATAGTAACTCTTGGCCGGAGATTAAAAAAACTCTCACCCACCATGAATGTATTTTGAGATCCTGCACATCTGGGAGCAAATCAGCCTCTTATCTGCTTTTGGGATCATACTCATTTGTAACCACAGTGCAGGCTCTGTGGCTTTTAAGAATTTTTTTGTTAGTCTGCCTAAAAAAAAAATCATTCATAGCAGATGAATAAGAGTACAGTGCCATTAAGATCACATTAAAGAGATCTCAAGGCTAACATTTTTGGCGTTGCAGGATAAATTGCATCCTGTTCAGATTTTTTGGATTCTCAGTGTCTCAAAGCCTGCTTTTTAGGCACACTGGAATCTAAAAATAGTGAAGTGCTATGAATTGCAGCTATATTGTACTCATTACCCCGCTCATGTAAAGTCTTGTCATCATTCTGCTGGAGTGTTTCCTGGGGAGTTCCATAAGCAAGCCATGACTTATGGCTTTCTATAGATTGTGATCAGACTGTTTAATCTCTGCTTATCAGTCAGGAACATTCAACATTGCTATTTCACAGCAAAACCGTTAGTAGAAGTATGTCACCTGATTATCATAGAATTAGAATAGTTAGGGTTGGAAAGGACTTTTAAGATCACCTAGTTCCAAATCCCCCTGCCATGGGCAGGGACACCTCCCACTAAACCATGTCACCCAAGGCTATGTCCAGCCCAGCCTTGAACACCACCAGCGAT
>JASSUY010047473.1:2225-20579 GCA_032466535.1 Forpus xanthops
AAGCTGTCCTTGGGCCGGCTGGAAAGTCCTGAATAATTGCAGGATCCTGATAAAGGAGGGATGAAGGGAGTTGAACACCTGTGGAACATCCCAAGAGCTAACCCTGGTAGAAGTTCCTATTGTTGACAAGATATGGATCCAAGAAGCAATGAGAAAGAACTATCCAATTAACAACTGGACTTATGCCCATGGGCAGCAGCTGTTAGACAGTGATAAGTAAAAATAGAGTGTGGACAACAAAGGTGTTTGTTACAGTGTATAAATACGTGTTTGTAGCGTAATAAATCAAGTTTGTTCTATCACTCATATGGAGTTGATTAACTGCTCTGCCACCACCCTCTGGACTCTTCATCACTACCGGTAACCCTCACCCACCTCGGGTAACCTTTATCCCTGGACAAATCGCAACATTTTTCCAACAGCTCCGTGTCCTGTTTATGTTGAGGACACCAGAACTGCACACAATACTCCAAGTGAGGTCCCATGAGAGCTGAGTAGAGGGGCAGGATCACCTCCTTTGACCTGTTGGTCTAGCTCCTTTTGATGCAGCCCCTCCCAGCATATGAAATGAGGGTGAGCTGGAGTGGTAAAACAGGCAGACGACCCAAACTGTCTCAAGCTGCAAGGCCAGAACCAGAAATTCAGATCTGGAGTGAAAGGCAAAGAAAATAGGGGGGAAAAAAAACCACAAAAACACAACCAAACCAAACCCCAAAACTATCTTTTTTAAAGAAATTAAGCTCATCCCATTTCCATGTTTATTGCATTTAAAGGTCTGTTTCTGGTTTATTCACAGGAGTAAAACACAGGAAGAGCCACAGAACATTTATTGACAACAAATTCCTATAGTGTTGGGAAGAGAAGAATATGCTTGAGTAAGTGCTCCAGCATCCTCATAAATCTGCACTGGAATAGACTCTAGCAATTGTATTTCTAAGGCTGTTGCAACAGAGCACAGCAAGACATACTCTCACCATAGCAACCCATAAAACTGCCCCATCAGAGTACATTTCCACTCTCTGCAACACCAATCTTCCTGTCTTTGTTTCTCAAAGGAAGTTGATCTTGAAGTAGCACTCAAAAGCTCGAGACCCATCCAGGGCCACTTAAAGTCTCCTGCACTTCATCGAGCAGCAGCAACAAGAAACAGCAGTGCCTCTCTAAGCTGCAGAGATTCGTTCAATACACATCAACCTTCTGGAGCCCAGCACTCTCTCTTCATGGTGTGCACTGGAGATAAAGTTCAGCTGTGTTCTCCACATTACCCTCCCTCACAGTACCACTAGCCGCACCGTGAGGATGGGGGCTCAGTTCACATCCTGGGAGCTGCTGAAAGTGATCTGAGACCAAGTCACTGGGCTGCACTGTGGGAGCTGGTTCTCATTCAGCCCTGCTACCCCTGCTGCCGTGTCTGTGGCTGCTGGCATGTCAGCCAGGCAGCTGGAGCTGATAATGTCAAATTACATCTAGTAATCAGAACTTGTCTGTTATACCTTGTATTCTTTAGTATTAGCATCATGTTTCATTTTAAATATTTTATTAACACTTCATGACAAAAATCTGTTCTTATGCAATCTTCCTGGTGAAAGAAGGTATTTCATTAAGCACTTACAAAGTCAATAGGACATCACCCTTTTCCTTGGACTAGAAAAGAGGCATTACAGAAGAGAAACCTCATGCATTATCCACTGAGGCTGAATGAGTGTATTACCATCCCCAGTTTACTGCCTGTCCTGGTTGCTCAGGACAAATTGTAAAGAAGATTTTAAAGAACTGACGCTATGGAGATTCCTGAAGGGCAGGTATTAATTCCATACTTCTTATGGAATAGAAGTGTATTATCTCCTTTATATAGTTGAAGAATTAAGCAGAGAAGCTGCAGGACCCATGTTGGGGAGTGCTGTGCATCCTACTCCCACACAAGCTAGATGAAGTCTTCCCTGGCCCGGGTCCCAAGATACTACTGGTATTTGAACAGCTCCTGAATCCTCCAATAGCTGAGCTGCAGAACTGCAAATATTATATTTAGCATTTGAAATGCTTTAAACTCAAACAGTCAGTCATTATAACATGAAGTAGGTGGACTGATTTCTTTATCCTGCTCAACTAGTTAGAAGAGTGTGGGGAGAGATGTACTTTGTGAATTAAATAGTTTGGTAAGAACTGAAAGGACATTGCTATTGAAGCTACAATCTGAAATCTGATGTCTAACCTCTGTTCATATTACTGCTTAACTCCATGCACAGCTGCGCACAACATTCCCACTTGCTCTTCAAGAAAAAGCTCAAATTCAGTTGTCCTTGAGGAAATAAAATATTCAGTAGCTTCAGTGGGGGTTCTGCTGAGCCTGTGTGATCAGGGAGCTTGCTCTTCATGGCTTATTCAGCCATCTAGTCCTGCTAAAAATGTTTCCTACAGAGCTCTGTAGGCACAACCAAACCAGACCCTCCCGCACTCCTGTTCATGTGCATGTCAGCCACTTGTGAGTACCATCACTGAGGTTTGAGAGGGCCTCGGCTGTAGGACTGGTATGTGTTACTAGATAAATGAGGACATTTATTCTCATTTGCAACAATATCAGGTCTAAAAAGATTATGGGATCTCTGTTCTTCGAAGCTTACTCCAGCAGTGTAAAATGAGTATTCTCATGATGGTACCCAACAAGGCTATGTAGCAAACTAAGGTCCTAAACCCGTGGCCCTGTTTCTTGATTTCAAAAGCAGTGGGTTATGTACTGGAATTGCACTTTCTGCCTAGAAACAACAAAAAAACCCAAACCACCTCTGAGCACACAGTTAAGAAACTCTCACAACCTGTGATTCCAAAACACTCTGCAAAGAGTGACAAAGCAAGCTACTTTTTCTTTTGTAGTATGTGATGCTCTAAATGAAGGAGGGGAGCTAATTGCTGAAGTGATTCTTAACTGCCTTTGGGAGCACATAAGCAACCCACTGTAGACCTCTGGCATCTTGCTGCTACTTCAAGTAATAAATGACAGTAAGTGGTGAAGCACCTGGCAGCTGCAGCAATGTCTAATATCCCAACACCATAACACTGCATAGAGAACTTCTACCTTCATTTATATGCCTTTAAGGAGTTTTAAAAGCTTTGGTTTCTCATGAAGGTGCTGGAGCAAGCAAAGGAAACTCCACTTAGATGACTCCCACAGTGTTTCTTCTCCCAGTCTTTCATTTACTTTGCAGTCTCTTTGTCTTACAGGCTAGGCGTATATCTGCAGTAAGAGATTAAGATGCTTACAGTTAGACTTTGACCTCCACTAGACACTGAATACTGTTTCTGCTGCAGCTTTGGACACCACTTTTGGATTGAATTTTGGATAAAACCTTACTTATTGTGACAACCATAGCACAAGCTCCAAAACTGACTTCAGCTCTGAGATCTTTCTGATTTACTACTGACAACAGAAATACCAGCATATTCACACACTAAAAAGGTTGTGTTATTGGAAACAACAGTCATCTGGTCATTCATTGTATATCATGAAAATACGATGCACACTTCTTTCTTCCTTTGTGTTTTAACTGCTAGCCCTTCACAGCAAAGACCATCTCTTTAATTTGTATACAGCTCATGGCAATAGGACCTTGTTTATGAATCAATGTGCTATGTAGAGACTGGTTTTAATTTGATGGTGCACTAAAGATTTTAATCTGTGTGGGGGAAGCTGTTTACAGAAATATTACAAACAAGCAGAGTTCTCCTTTCAGAGCAGTTCTTAAGGCATGAAGAAAGATTAGGTTGCTATGAAGTACCGAGCAGGAAGGCAACTGTATATTCACCATGGGCTTTGCCCTGTTAGGCAAGAAATACCATTTATTTCAGTGGAACCAAATATATAGTAAGATACTTACCCAGTAAAACTGAAAACTGTGACTGCTACTCTTTTTGGAAGGGTTTGAATTCACACACAAATGCCCTGTATCTCAGTGTAGTTATGTCATTTTTCTCACAAAAGGGGAATCTTCCTCCTTGTCTGGATTGTTGAATGATTTTGATATCAGTGCCCTCACATGAGGTTCTGAGAGTCTTGTTCCCACAGAGTAGAACTGCTTTTCTTCTCATCCTGAGCATGGATTTGGAGGCAAAACATTGCTGGATCCCTATTTTAGCAAAAAAAAAAAAAAAAAAAATGACCAAGCTTTAATCACATAGTTTCAAATTGCTTTTATATGACACAATTTTAATTATGGTCTTAGAAGTGCTTCTACTAAAATGCTTCCAGGAAACTGCAGGAAGGATGCAGACACTTCATGGCAATATTCATTTTGCATTTAAGGTGACAACGTTTTAAAATTTAAAACACCTTTCCGGCAGCCTTTTTGCAGTGCTTATCTAGTTTTGGTTTTCAGAATATACCATCACTTAGGAGCATGTACTGGAAAATAAAACCTGTAAACCTATTTCCTTTCTTTTCTACTTCCCGTGACTCCAAACCAGGAGAGACGGAGGCTCTTGCGAACACAGTGAACCCTCATGCACTGATGCTATTGATCTTTGTCAATCAGTTTCTGTTTAGACTGACCAAATGCTTCCAAGGGATACTCTATCTTGAGGTTTTTCAGAGGGGAATAGCAGTAACAAGCCATTATACCTAAAAGCCCAGCTGACTACATCAACAACAGCTTAAACTGTCTATGTGATATGCAACAGTGTGCTGCCATTCTCTGTAAACCAGACTTATCATCAGTAACTGCTGCTTGCTTGCTCAGGCATACTACTTCAGATTTACTTGGGCTGAAAACTTTTGCCTGAGAAACATTACAATTCCCAGCTGAGTAATTTCCTTCCCTGCTGACCTATTTTTTTCGGAGGACAGCATACCTGATCCCAAAGGAGAAAATGGTAAAAAGAAATTAATATACTGTCACTCAGACCTGTTTTTTGCCCTTTGGTGAAATGAATATCTGCTCCCTTCAGTTCCTCCAGTATCTTAGATTATCATGTAAGTTCTCGTGCACAAGTATACATGTATTTGGCTGCAGCACTGTGAAACATTTCCATATCCATATTCAACCATCTACACATTCAGGTATTTTTAAGTGTTAGTGTTCACCTTGAATGGATTGCATTATCAATCAACCCTTCTCTTCTATTGAGTTCATATTTTCATATTTAAAGAATGTTTTTCTTTATTTATCATTAAATTTAACTCTTAGTAAGAGCCTGCAAAAGCAAGTCTTCAGAGCCTTCTACAATCAGCATACCCTCATAATGCTCCAGCAATTATCTCCCCTGAGATTTCAGTTGGGATGCCACACTGCTCTCATCACTACTGCATTCCCACGGGGGAAATTAAGAGGCGAAACACCAAGATTACTCAGATGCCACATTCACCATGCATACACCATTGACCTCCTAGTCTTTCTGCATTTGACTCTAGCCAACAAATTATTTACCAGCAAACAAAACCAGCACAGCTATGTTTGTTCCATGCCACCAATGTCAGGTCAAAATGGGTTAGCATGAAACCTGTTCTTTATTTACAGGAAGGAAAAAATATTTACTAAATCAGTATTGTTTAGAGGATACGGGTACCAAGCTTCTCAGGAGGCATCAGGGAGAAGAGTGCTTGGTGTATTAAGGGGGGTTTTGCTTATGGTGCTTTTATTCCTTTTTCTTCTGTCCCCTGCTGCCTCCTCCCCACTTTACCCAAGAAAAGTCAATCAATATTGTCCTCATTCTCCATTTAATGCTACTTCTGTGCTTGCAGGACTCCTTTGGTACATTATCCTTCTCATCCCAGAAAACAATTGACTCCTTTCCCAAGACCTTAACACCCTTTTTATCTTTGGGTGGTATAAAGAGGTCTGTAGACCAAGTTAAAACTCTTCCAACCATTCCACCAAAAATTATAAAAGTTGTCCAATTTTAAAATTCAGGAGTACTAGAAAGCAAATCAACTCTACCCCAGCAGAAACCATGACAGCACCCCAATTCTTAGATGTTCTAAGTCTCCCTACACTGTTATCCCATAAATTGCCAATAGCCACTTCAGAACAATTGACACAGCTCCAACGGTACCCACCCAACTTGGTGTAATGTGTCTAGAAAACAGCCCTCTTAAAATCTCAGCAGTTTTTATCAGCTGTAGGTGTTTCTGAGAACTGTGTGTAGCTGGGTTTGTCCAAGTTAAAATGGGAAAGTTGGGTCCTACTTCCCCCTGGGATTACCTAGTGATACATTGCAATTCCCTGTTTGATTTATACTGACTGGGCAGCAGCCACAGCCAAGTTTCAGAACTGTATGTTTGACAAATCACAACTAACACCACATTGTATTGCAGTAACCCACTGT
The DNA here is from genome assembly GCA_032466535.1 of Forpus xanthops. Taxonomy (NCBI): domain Eukaryota; kingdom Metazoa; phylum Chordata; class Aves; order Psittaciformes; family Psittacidae; genus Forpus; species Forpus xanthops. The sequence continues at coordinate 8,541 of JASSUY010047473.1, forward strand.
TTATTTCACAGTTGCCAACATTATGCAACTCTTCAGAAATATTCAGAAAAACAGATGTGTGGTACACAAAATCCATGTCTCCTCTGACATCAAGCTCCATGCAGTAACTGCTGATTTCAGATCTTAGAGAGCACCTGTAAAGTCCACTGAAGTTGACTTTTTTTGCTCACCTTTTAAAGGAGGAGATTAAGTATCCTATTTATGGAGAAGGGCTTGAATACAATCCATCACACATTCCCATTTGATGTCTTTCAATATTTAAACAATTTAAGAGTTTAAGGAATGAACATTTCCAAGTTGCAGGTTTATAAAAAAATCCTATTCAATACAGAAGATAGCTTCCTTTTCCATTCTTCGTTTTCCTTGAAACAGTTGCAAGGAGAAAAATCCATGTTCTGCCACAATTACTGGCCTACTGATCAATATATTATACACAAACTCCATTTGCATTTACTGTCAGTATTTTTTTTTAAATTATATATTCCTTTCTTTTCTGTGCTTTGTATATTCATAAAAGCCTAATAGCTTGTACCCTAAACAAGGACTGGACAGAGTTTTACCTAAAAAGGAACAGAATATCCATGCCTCTGTGTATGTGTATCAGTGTTCTGAAATACGTATCAAAAGACAGTGTCACAACTTCAGTTTCAGAACTTGTGCACAGGAGTACACATAGTCTCATCCCTTCTACTCACCTGGAGTACCACAGCATAACCCACAAGCAGGAGGTCGCTAGTAATCTCAGTGGTCTACAAAATACCTATGAAATAGTTTTCTGTTGTCCTTAAACACTCCTCCCCCCTAATGGTTCTAATTATTTCCTCATACCACCTCCTCCCCACTACATGAGATTTTGGCTGGGATTCCTGTATGTTTTAGGAAGCTGTATGAAGATCCAAAACACGAATGAGTATGGACTGAATAAAATAGATTGTCAAAGGAGTTAACAGTCCATAAAGCTTGTGTTTCTAACATCCAGTGGCTTTGCAAAGGATGTGCACATCAGGCTGCCAGTTTATGTGTAATACCAATTTAATAATATGGAAGAGCTGATTTGAAACGCAGCCCTGCACACACAACCGTGGCACTGCACTCAGGACAGCGGATGCACAACCAGCGGCAGGTATGTCCAGCCTTTTGCACTACAGCAACAAAGCCCAACAGACCAAGGTATTTTATAGATGGAAAGGTATTAAGGTATTTTATAAAGGGACAGGAGAATGGTAAGCGCTTGCCTGCTGGACTGGTGCTTCTACAGCAGGTAACGGCTTGCCTCACATGCCGGCTTCGCTTTGATTGACAGGAATAGTGTGGCTGGGGGAGTTCTGGGGATGGTTTTTACACGAGCGTTTCTAATAGATCATGAGGTAAATGAGTGCCTTAAACATGTGCCAAAAGCCGGTATTTCCGTCTGTTTATTGAGATTTTTTTTTCCGGTACGACGCAAATAGACCGGAAAAAATGGTAACTAAAGCAATAATGACAGCGAGGGGATTGTAAAGGCTCGGCTCCCCAGTGCAGATCTCCAGGCCAACGCCGCCGCCATTTTCCCTCGGGCTTGGTCTTATCCCCGCCGTGGCCGCAGGCCAGGCGGAGGAAACACCTCCCGGGGGAGGCTCTGGTGCTCAGCGGTAGCGCGGCGGCCGCCATCACCTCACGGGTTCTGGCCTCGACAGCGGCGGCTCGGGGGAAGCCCAAGAGGAGGCAACGCCTCACCCCGCTTGGGGAAGGCCTCATGGCAAGATGTAACGCCAAGATGGTACCACCGCCCTGCCCTGCCACAGCGGCCCGCCCGGCCCCGCTGCCGTCGTGCCGGGGCTCGGGAGCCCCAAGCAGCCGCCCCACGCCCGCAGTGACCGCAACCCCGGGGCATCGGCCGCGGAAGTGCGCCGCCAGGCGGGAACGCCGGCGAGCCCGGCGCACCACGGCAGGGGGCGGGACCGCGCCGCGCAGAGGGAGCGGAGCACACTGCGCCTGCGTCGAGAGGCCGACGGCAGTGCGCACGGGTGTGAGAAAGCACAGCCAATCTCGCGGCCGGGCACCCCGTGCCTGACGTCACTCATGATTGACGTGGCTGGCGTCCAATGAGAGACGGAGATGCCATTCAAATGAAGGGTGCCGGTGTACCAGCCGCCAATTGAATGTTGGGGGCGGTCTTTGGATGGAGGTACGTTCCCGGGCGGCTCCGACGGTGTTTTACTGCGCTCGGGGCGGTGCCGAGGGTCGGTGTGTTGGGAGCCGGCGGCCGAGCGTCGGGGCTCGGCGGTATGGGGGTGAGGTAGAGTCGGCCCAGCTACGGAGAAGAGGCGAGAGCGTCTGAGTGGTGGGGCCGAGCGTGCGTGGCGGCGAGGAGCGCTGAGCCGGCCGGAGGATGGAGGACAAGAAGGAAGAAGGCGAGGCAGAGATCCAGGAGCACGGGCCCGAGCACTGGTTCAGCAAGTGGGAGCGGCAGTGCCTGGCTGAGGCCGAGCAGGAGGAGGCGCTGGCTCCGGAGCTGCAAGACGAGGAAGCGGCGCAGCCGGAGCACAAGCAGCAGAAGCTCTGGCACCTCTTCCAGAACTCGGCCACCGCCGTGGCGCAGCTCTACAAGGGTGAGCGTCGCCGGAGAGGTGGAGGGAGGACGGGACTTGGCGGGCGGCTGAGCCCGGGCGGGGTGCGCTTGCGGCCGAGGTCGGGCCCGGGGAGGTGGCGGCAGGATGGGCGCCGCTGAGCCGCGCCGGTGGTCGGGTGGAGCGGGGCCGGGAAGGCACAAAGGGGATGTGGTGGACCGGGTAGAGGGAGGAGCGGGCTTCCGGCCCGGGGGCTCCGCGCCAGTCCATAGAGGCAGACGGGAAAACAAAATGGCGTGAGGGAGAGCCGCAGCCGCTGCCCGGACATCGCCCTTCGCGGCCTCCAGTGAAGCGGCCCCGCTGGAACAGTCGGGCCGGCGACACTCCAGGGCTGGTTCTGGCGTCAGCCTGGCTTACCCGCACCCCGACTGGTGGACGGGTCGGCACGGGAAAGCGAAGGTGGCCGATGGGCCTCGGCCCTGCACCGGCGGCCCCGGGCAGGCAGGTCGCCCCAGCTGAAAGCGGTCTCGGCGGGGGGCAGCGCCGGGAGGGCCCCGGCCGATGGGGGGAGCGCTGTGAATGCCTGGGGAGCGGCGGGCTCCTGGGACGGGGAGGGCGGGGGCCGGCCGGGAAGCCCGGCCCTGACGGCGGTAGCTCCCGACGCCCAGGGAAGAGGCTCCTACAAAATGGCGAAGTAAGGGGCCGGTCCCATTGTGCGGCGGGGGCTGCGAGCGAGGGCCGCGCAGGCCGCTTCCCCGGCAGGCTGGGGGCAACATTGCTGCCGGTCCTGGGTCCGGGCCGCTGCCGACCTGCCCTTCCCGACCCGGATCCCGAGTTGCCTTCGGAAGGTGGAACAAAATGGCGAAAACTAATATGGCCGTTCGGAGTTGGTGACTCCAAAATAAACAGCGTGTGTCCTTCCCTCCCTGCAGACCGGGTGTGCCAGCAGCCGGGGCTCTCCCTCTGGGTCCCCTTCCAGAACGCTGCCACTGCGGTCACCAACCTCTACAAAGGTAAGGGGCTGCCTTCCCCCTGCTGCCCTGGCAGCCCTAACTGGTGCGCAGGGCCCGACTGCCTCCTGCCCTGGCTTACTCATAAGCAGGACCTGTTAATGTCTCTTATTCACCCTGATAAAATCTAAGACAAGATTGCTTCCTGAATCTTGAAAGTTTTCCATGGGCCCCTTTAGCTGACAGTTGCTGAATCTTTTCTGTTTTCTCATATCAGTGACTAATAATTTAAGAACTGCTTTATTTCATCACCCTTAAAAGAGGATATTTTTAATATGTGGTGTAGGCTTGTGAATTAAGGGAAGATGCAATAGTTTATTAGAGTACCGTGATTTCCTGCATTTTGTGTTTTTCATGGTGTATTAAATAGTTAACCATAGTTTAGGTTTAGTGCCTGTAAAATTTTGCATAGATGTGTGTGACAAAGTTCTGTCATCTTGTGGCTGTATGGCTTCTTAAGTAAGCTTACTAATCTAATTGCTAGAATATCATTATGACTACGGCCAGGGTGGCTCTAAGAAAGCAGTGTTGGTCAAAACTTTGCTAAGGGTGCACTCTGTGTGTGGCTGTGCTTTAGTGCTGTTTTCCTGTGTGTTCCAGTATGTATCTATTTCTGAACCTTGCTTTTCTCTAGGTTGTCACAAGAATTCTTGTGTGCTGAGGAAACAGTGGTAACTAGTTAGTTTAAAAAAAAAAAAACAAACACACAACAGAAAACAAACCAAACAAACAAAAAAAAAACCACCAAAATGTATGGAAATAGTATCTAGATCAGTGGAAGCTTAAATTGGCATGGTGTGATTCCTACTGTTAGTCTTTCACCTCTAGGAAGAAAAAACTTTTAATGTCAAAGTTGTTCTTCTAGTTGTTTGGTTTTTTTTTTTCTTGAGTTGTGGGATGTTGTCTTTTTTGTTGGTCTATCAGCATTACCTATAGTTCTGTCTGCATCTTTAATTTGTCTCCAGTTTTCCCATTTTGGATTTGCTGAAAGCAGTTTAACTTAGTAATGTGCTAGAGATGGCTGAACAGGTTTTTGATAGATGTGACCAGAGCCAGGAGGAAATGTGGATGCATAACCTCTTTGACAGAGATGACTTCTGTAGAAAGTGCGTTTAAGTGTTGAGTATATATTACAGGTCATAAAAAGGGGCAGCATGTCATAACAAGGTAGGCCTTGGCCTGAGGGAGTGGATCACTACATAGGGGTCTGGGACATGAGTCACTTGAGCCTGGTGCTAGAGTAGCAGCAGGTAGAGTTAATAAATTGCCTGGAATAATTTTTAGCCTTTTTTTATAAATGACATTGCTCTCTCTTACAGCCTTTACTACAAGGAATTAGGCTGTTTATTTGTTAAATAATTTGGCTTGTGCTGTAGGTGAAACTAAACCCTACTTTTCTGCAATAATATGTTTAACAGGAGTGTGTATGTGGTGACAGGAAAGCTAGAATTTAAGTAGGAAGCTCTCTTTACTCAGGTGTAATGTAATACTTTAGAAAGCAACATCTGAAACAAATCTTCCCTTCAAGTGTATCTTTAAGTGCTGAAGTAGAACTTCTGTCTTTCAATTCTACATTTCTATTTTCAAATGTGTAGAAATTTGTTGAGAACACAATTAGAACCAGCTAGGTAGTAGCTTACCAGGTAAGCTGATTTCTCTGAATGTGAATTTGTCTGCCTTAGTGATGAACATGGCTCTTTAAAAATCTTCTGTTTCTGAAATGCTAAGTAACATTTGTGTTTTGGAGGACTCAATAAAAACACTGGAGAAGTACTTGGTGTGGTAAACTAAACTAAACTGCCTCTTGCCCTGTCAGCTGGTTTCTGATCTGGTGAATGCTTGGATTTTTGAGGTGTCAAAATTCTTTATAAGAAGAGCTACATGAAGAATAGTATGTAGGGGTAATACCATGTCTTGAATGTCCGCTTTTTTTTTTTCCTATTCCTGAAAATAGGTTAAAAAGCATGATATCATGAGTGATACCATCTCAGAGATGGCACCGAGCATGTCTTAAATCATGAATGGTTCTGATTGGTGCTGGTGGCTGCATTTAAAGACATTAGATTGCCTTCCGGCTTGCACTTGATAAGTGAAGGCATGACTTGTAATGTAAAATTCAGAATTTAGGGGTGCTATAGGAAGTCTTGGGTTTATAGTGGAGTAAGACTTGTAAGCCTGTAATTTACCTTTTTTTTTTAATATAAACCGAATGCTTGCTAATGTTAATTATTAGAATGTGTGCATTTTGAATGCTTATATTTTGCCAGATTAACTTTTGTAAACAAAGTAGTTGTAGCATTTACCATGAAAATGTAATGCTTCCTAGAGTCATGATGCTTAAAATTTGCCCAGGCTGCATCAGCAGTCAGTGAATTTGACCTCCTAACTAGTTAAGTCCTTTTGTAAGGCATTTTTATGTGCAAGGAAAGCAGGTGTTGTGGGTTGAGAGCTGGACTCCTCACAGAAGGACTTTTTCATTGTATTTCTGGAATAGATTAAAGGAATATTGTCAGTTTTCATATTGGCTCCGAAGTGTTTAGGTAGCTTTTACTGTGAGTGTGATAGAGTGTAAGGTGCTGTGGAGTATCAAATAGCTGAAGGAATGACCTGTCATGTTGCCATTGCTTTCACAGGAATTAGCATATGTAAATGGTCTAGCCTTTTGATTACAAAGCAGCATAGGCAAAATACTCTTAGTGTGCATAAAAGTACACTTAACAGGTCAGTTACTCTGTGTGCCTGTGTAGCTTATATTATAAACCCCCTCCCAAATGTTTTTTCACTGTTCTATATTTGAATGGCTGTTTTCTGCTAGTGTAGATTTTGGTCTCTTTTGTGGACCATTGCAGTGGTGCCTTAGGACATAAAACTGAAAATAGGATTTAATAATGGTGATTTTCATGTGGCTTTTGTTGAGAGTTAACTAGATTAGATAGGTAGGTCACTGTTTACCTGTAAACCAATAGCTTGGACAGCTGTTATTAAATAAATCAAATATTGTTCTGGGCAAATGGCTCTTACGTTGGACTTCAATTAATAGAGCAGGTTTGTAAAAAGCTGTCTTAAATTTGCTCTCCCAGATTAACTATGGAAAGAAAGCGAAATTGGAGTGGATATGTTGGTGTCTTTTAATGGAGGAGGAGCAACATAGCAGTCATTGTAAAACTGAAGTAACTGTACACAAAGCTCTAAAGTTGATGACAAACAGGTTGGGCATAGTTGAGTGCAGAATATGGCTTGGCTGGCTTGTTGCTGTTGGCTGAAGTATATTCAAACTAACACGAACTTCAGTACTTCGAAAGCAATGTCATATCTGGTATTGAAGTATTTCTTGCAGGTGCAGTTGTAACTGATGTGACCAGTTATACTAATGGAGAATGGAATTGGATTTTGGAGAGGGATTAATTGCAAATAATGTGTTTAAAACTCTTGTATATAAAATTTTCTGTCTAAGTGGGGAAGAAAACTGTTTTGCCTTCCTTTGTAAATGGTATGTTGCCTAATAAAAAGGCATTGGGGACACTTATGTTATAACTAGTTTTAAAACTGTGTCCTCTAGTGAATTGTCTCTGCAGTTGAAATTCAGATGAAACTAGAAAGACTCTAAAGAAATCTGAGTTTTGTGAAAATTCTTTGCCTGTCAGAGTCAAAGCCATTATTTCTTTGTGGGGTTTCCAGGCTGCCCTGGTGCACTTTCTGTGTCTCTTAAAGTGCACTGGGTTGATTTGAGTACCATCCTCAGACTGATAAGCTCAAAGTGTGGTTTTAATGGTGATGTAAGTGTTGTAAAAGGTGCTGTTGTACTAACTTGAAGTATGGTAAATGCAGTTTTGGTGGTATTTGAGTGGCTGTTGATTTTCTGATTTTTAAAGGGGCTGCCTCTCTAGCTAATAGCCTTCTCACGTTTACTAGGACTTCAGTACTAGCTAACTTGTTACAGCTAACTTGGTACTGTGTTACAATAACCGGTAGAATTGCTTCTTTTCCATGGTTGACCGGAGGCAGTGTCTGTGATTTATCATACTATACATTGCTTTATCTGTAACACTTAAAACACTTTTTTTTGTCTCCTTGCAGAAAGTGTGGATGTCCATCAGCGAAGCTTTGATGTAGGAATTCAGATTGGCTATCAGCGTCGAAATAAGGATGTCTTAGCTTGGGTTAAGAAACGCAGAAGAACTATTCGTAGAGAAGACTTGATCAGCTTCCTATGTGGAAAAGTTCCTCCTCCAAGAAATTCTAGAGCTCCCCCAAGACTGACTGTAGTATCCCCTAATCGAGCTACTTCAACAGAAACTAGTACATCTGTAGAGACTGATTTGCAGCCCTTCCGTGAAGCCATAGCTCTACATGGTAACAGTATTATTTAATTTTTCCCAATACTACTTGGTTAAAACTGTGTGTGTGTGGGAGGTTCTTTTAAAGCATGTCTGACTTGTGGCTGTTGCTAGTTTCGTATCAGGTCAGCTGAAGGTTTATATTCCTTTAGAGAATAAGTCAGTGTTTGCATGTGTAAGGCATACTAGCTACTAAAAAGGTGCATAGTTCAGTATTCTGGATGGAGAAAAGATAAAAATGATAAAACTGTTAGATTTGGCTGTAGCAGGTACCTAGCAAATTTTTTTGAAGTTGGAATTTCATATGTGAAGCTTCTGTCTCTGGAATACCATACCTCACTCTAGTACATTTGTTATTTGCTGGATAATGTGTTTAGCATTCTACCTCAAGTACCCTAGAAAGTATACCTGTCTTGCATGTCACTGCAATAATTTAAGTCCTGTTTGGAACTTAGCTTGAATGTGAACTAGAACTTAGATATCTTCCAATGGTGTGCTGAATTTCTTTCCTTGCCATCACCAGGAATGTTGGTGGTGTATCTCTTCTTCTTTTCAGATCTGAATATTCAGTAGCTTACTGGACTATTACCTAGTAGGAGCATTTTTATCACTTGCTTAAATTGCTCCTGAGGTGAAATGAAGCAGCTGACCCATAGGGTTTATACCATGTAGAGTTTTAGAAGGTGGCAGAAAAAGTCAAGCTATCTAGAAGTACAACTTGTGAAACTTAAAGGAAACTTTTACTGTTTCAGTATTGTGTATGGTATGGAATTAATGAATTAATTAGATGAGTGGATTCCTGAAAACACAGTCTTTGCTTTTGCTGTGCTGTGGTGGTTTCTCAAGATACATAAACCATACGCTGTTAACTGTCTAGGTGAGAGCCTAATTCTGACTTCATTTGCTGGCTGCTCTGTTGCCATTTAAATCAAGCATGCTTCCACCCAGTCATGCAGGTTTTGGCAGTTTTCCTCTGCATACTGGAAACTGGATAGAGAATTGTGTGCACAAGTACTGCTTACTCAGTAGGTAAAGCCAGCTTCAGGAGAACTACAGAAACAGGCTCTCACCTGATAATGTACACCCTCTTAAAAGAATTTTGCCTTGTGACACTATAGGTGACTCTAGTGTGCAGTTGGCTTTGTAATTGTGGAAGCTTACTCTCAGGTGGGAGTGAGTAGACTTGCTTCAGCATAATGAACTCTCAAGCAGAATAAATTCAGGCATTTTTACTGGTAGTATGGCTCTCATGTACTATTTTCTCAGCATCTACTTCGTACAGAGGTAGTTCATGGAAGTCATGTCTCTATACCTCATGGTTCAAGACTCCCATGCTGTAAAATTTTCTTTCATATTTCATAACCTAATACAGGGTTATAAGGACTATAGGAAGTTCCCCACTCTGGCAGTGCAGGGGCTAGAAATGCACTCCTTCCCTCATCAGCTGGTTGACAAGATTACATGTCAGTCACCTTCTGAATTAAGTTTTCCTGATGCTGGTTTCAGTCTGGTCTTTGACACAAATGCTTCTGTGCTAAGCCTAAGTAACTAGGCTTGTATTTGGTCTCAGCTGTTTTTAGGTTGTCTACAATATGTACTTTCATCCAGCTTCTCCCCCTGTTTATTATTAATGAAGTTGTGGATAATCTCCCAGATTATTTTTCTATTTACTGTAGGGCTTCTCAAAACTGTTTTGTTTTTGAAACCTAGGTAGGATCTTCAGGTATGTATAGTTGAATGCCCTCTTTAGGGCTACGCTTATCTGTGCTTCTGGCAGTGATTTGCTGCTTCTAGGTATTGTGAGGATGCTGAGACTGCCACTCACTACCATTAGGTTGTAAGTAATCAGGCCTAAGGCTTTAAGGGGCACTTTGACTGGAATGTTTTGTGACTTTTGTGCTTGCAGGCCACCTGTAGGAATGGTGTAATTTATTGGTAATATGGATGGGCTGAATTAGATTAGAGTTTTTTTTTTTTTTTTGTGCTGCAATTGGCTTATCTTTGGGCGAAATAACCTGTGAATTCTTGACAATCAAGTCTTAAAACATTGATATAAGCTGTAGTGACCAAGTAGCTAATAGCTGTATAATTCCTGGAATACACACTTCTAGGTATATTTCCTTAGATGAAAGCATCAGAGAAGAGTACCTTCAGGTAACAGTACAGTCTTAAAACTGTATGCTGCCTTTGAAAAGAAATATGTTAAGATTGGTTTCTTGGCCTTTACCTCAAACATTGTTATGTGACCTGTAATACCTCTGTGAAGTAGTTGGCAGTTTAACCAAAGCTAGGGATTTTCAACCCAGTATTTAATCTTGTGATATTAGTTGTCATAGTCTTTGTGCTGTAAGGAAGCTTCTCTATTGTTCTGCTTTCAAGACTTGTTATGGTAGCTAAAAGTAAAATTATCATGACAAAACTATACTGGTGTATATAGGGTGTATATGACTTACCTTTTCTTGAAATTCTATGGTATGCATGCTGTGCAGCTGTTACTGAAGCCTTTACCTTAAGTGTACCATAAAGGGTACTTGAAAGTGGGGTTTTGGGTTTAATCTCTTGTGAGTGTGAACTGTGGCAAATGTAAAAAAAAAAAAAAAATCAAACTAATCTTTGCCTTTAATATCAGCTTTGTTGTTGTACTGATTGGTAACTTTTGAAAGAGCATTGGTGGAAATGAAGTGTGGATACCTGAAAAGAAATCAGTCTTCAAAAGAAGCTGAGTAGCTAGCTCAAGGTAAAGCTTAGAGTAGAACAGAATGCATTTTAAGTGAACTTTCTGAAACTTGAGGAATTCTGCAGCTGATGATGCAAAATTTTAAGAATTGGATGTTAAGAATGAGGGCATTTTAAGATGTGGTAGAAGATAAATAATCTTTATTGTTTAGCATCACAAAGTCAGGTTTTTAACTTAAACCAGTCCCTAATACATAATTGCATTTAGCATGGTACCAGGTGTACTTTCACCTACTATTTGGATGTGTATTCAGTTCTGTAGAAGAGCTTCAAATGACAGGGTTGCATCAAACTGAGTTAAGAGGCATGAGATTCTCAAATGCTGATGTGTGCAAGATTACTTGCTGCCTGGCTGTAGCCAGTATATGAAGTCTTGCAGTGCTGGTGACTGTGCGTAGTCTGTGTTTGAAATAATATTTTGATCTTTTAGTATGTGCTGCATGTTTTATAAATCATTCTCCAAGTGTGAGAGGAGAAAGTGCTATGATTTGAGGAAGGGGAAGAAGCAAGCTTGGGAATGCAGTACTGAATATATATTAGATGAGAACATTCTTAACTAAAAATTGAATGGGCAACACCACAGTGAAGGGAGTGTTAGGGTGGTGGTGTTATGTTTTGTTTATTTTTTTTGGTCCTTAGCTCATGTGATTCAGTCTCTTTGGAGTGGGGGAAGCCCTCACATGTAGGCATGGCTTAGCCCCTTTAAAGGGCCTTTAATTTCCATTAGGTCTCTTTATTCTCAAAGTATTAAACTGCAGTGTAAGACATTAGTAGTTCTTACCAGGGTGGAGAAGCAGTGCTTGATAGAAGAGGGAATGGGATAACAGAGTTCAGATTAGTTTGGGAGAGTTAAAGGTTGTTATGTGTATGTATATATAGCTATCATATTTTTTATAGTATAGTTATCATAGTTTTATCATTGCAAGGTCCTGCACCTGGGTCAGAGCAATCCCAGGTGCGGATACAGGTTGGGCAGAGAAGAGATTCAGAGCAGCCCTGAAGAGAAGGGCTTGGGTGTGTTGGTTGATAAGAAAATGAACATGAGCTGGTTTCAGTGTGTGCTTGCAGCCCAGAAAGCCAACTGTATCCTGGGCTGCATCTAAAGGACTGTGACCAGCAGGTCAGAGGAGGTGATCCTGCCCCCCTGCTCTTGTGAGACCTCACTTGGAGTATTGTGTGCAGTTCTGGTGTACTCAGCATAAAAAGGACATGGAACTGTTGGAACGAATCCAGAGGTGGGCCATGAGGATAATCAGGGGAATGGAGCACCTCCCATATGAAGATAGGCTGAGAAAGTTGGGGCTGTTTAGCCTGGAGAAGAGAGAAGACTGTGTGGAGACCTCAAAGCAGCATTCCAGAATTTGAAGGAGGGCTATAAGAATGCTGGGGATGGATTGTTCATTAGGG
>JASSUY010047473.1:20679-43320 GCA_032466535.1 Forpus xanthops
GTGTGGAGACCTCAAAGCAGCATTCCAGAATTTGAAGGAGGGCTATAAGAATGCTGGGGATGGATTGTTCATTAGGGACTGTAGTGACAAGGGGTAACGGGTTAAAACTTAAACAGGGGAAGTAAGGGTGGTGAAGCACTGGAATGGGTTGCCCAAGGAAGTTGTGAATGTTCCATCCTTTGGTGGTGTTCAAGTCCAGGTTGGACAGGGCCTTGGGTGGTGTGGTTTAGTGCGAAGTGTCCATGCCTATGGCAGGGGGGGTGGAACTAGGTGATCTTCAGGTCCTTTCCAGTTCTAATTGTTCTATGATAGTTGCAGTGTTGGTAGGTACTGCTAAACTTGCTCTTTGAGCTGTAATGCAAAAGGGTGAGTATGAGACAGGAGTGACAATCTATCTGCCTGCTGTGTTGTAGCTATCTGAGGTTAACTGATTCAGTTGCACTTAAATGTGAGTGGGTTTTGATACTTCCTGATTGAAACTTCTGGAAAACAATACTGTTACTATACTGAACGGTAGTTTTCCCATATTTTATACTTTGGTAGTGGCCTGAATAACCATGTCCCTTATGAGTTGTAGCGCATATAAAATACTGCTTACAGTTTACTAGGCCAGTGTTGATAAATCTGCTAATGTTAACAGCTTTATCTTCTTTAAAGTATCTCATACTCCATAAAACATACTTTCAGCCAAGCGTTCTACTGACTTGATACTTTTTTGGAGAGTACTTAGTTACAAATTAGCTCCTATTGGTCACAGTTTCTATGAACAGCAGCTTTTCCTACTAGTATTACAGTGATTTAGAATGTGGCTTCAAATAAAAGCAGTGCTTTGTGAAAATAGTGTATATGAAATGCCATATTATTGATGACTGAAAAATATGGCAAGAATGAGAATACTGCAGAATATTTCAGATATGCCCTCCACTTCAAACCTCTGAAGGTTGAAGAGAGTGCCGTTTGTCTGTGTTGAAGGCTTCTAGTAAAAATGAAAATATCTCCTTTAAGAAGGACAATGTGGGGCTTAAGAGATGGTCATGAGATCTACTTTAGTAGCTGTTTGAATCTCTATACTGTTGTATAGACAACTGATGTGACTATGATTAAGTCATGTTAATCATGATACAGAAATTTGAAGTTGTGAAATGGTGTTGGTAACAGTCATCTTACTATTTCCTAGTATCTACTTCAGGAAGAAGTCTGAGTACACTGAAAACTTAAAACTCTGAATAATTTACAATAAACGGGTCTTTGATTATTCCTCTTTGTATTACAACAACTTTCCAATAAAAAATGAACTGTGGATCGCCGTTCCTGAAAGATGCTTTCTCTGTCAATAAAAATAGATCTTCTCAATTGCATTGCTGAGTGTCTTAATGGTGGTGTTTCCATGAAGTGGCAACTTGGTACCTCAGTGCATGCCTTGAATTTTCTTTCTGACTCTTCCATGTTAGCTTGATTACCCAATCCTAAACTGATCCAGATGTTTCATTTGACAGTTCTGCTCTCTTGATGTGTAGTGCTATGAAATACGGTGACCTGCCAGTAACTGAAACCAAATTGTCACTCGTCTTATAGCATACTTTGTAATGACTGCTACTCACTAGTTCAGTATTAAGTACCTAATGAGATACAAGATGAAACTGCAACTGAAAATCCATGTAATGATATAATTTCCATGTACTCCTATCTCAGTAATAATTCAGAGCTCTTCTGCCTCTGATGTGAGGTTTGATTGAAGACCTGAAATTCTTCATTATCTCCTAAGGTTGTTTCTGTGTTTAAATGTACAGTGATTCAATATTTCCTAAATACTGAAAAGTCAGTGCCTGCTTGAGGCGTTGCTTGTGAGCCTTACAGCTTATTTAAGAATGTGCTGCAGCATTTTACAGATAATGTCTTTTAATTCTAACTTTGTCTACTATTAAAAAACTTTTTGTTACAGGAAAGGCTTTACTTTAACATAGTTACTGAGTGATGCCAAAAATATATATTCTTGCATCACATTTCAGTTTTGGGGTTTTGAATATTGCTTCTCTCCTTACTTGGGCAATAAACATAAGGCAGAGATGTTGTGATAGAACTCGGTATATTAGAGATTTGGGTATCGATTATGGAAGAGTAAATGACGAGTAAGTAGTGTAAAATTTGATGCTCAGTGGAAGTACAATGCTAAACTTGTCCAGAGCTTAGAATAATATGGGGGAAATTTCTGCAGTCAGTTTGGATTTGAAACTGTTGCTTTCTATGCACTGTGTTTTCCTACCATTTGAATGTGCAGGATAAATTCTTTTTTCTAATGTAAGTTGTGCCTGTTGAAGTGGAACTTACTGTTGTTAAATTCTGAAGTGATTTTTGCATGCTGGTGGCCTATCCCGGCTACATCTGTGTCATCAACTGGCTGCTTTATTTTCTTTGGTAGATGTATAGGAGCATCTTAATGGTTTTGAGTTTAAGCTTGACCTTAATCCTGGGAGTACTGAAACCTTGTTTCTGAATTACCTTTTTACTAAGACAGTGTCTGCTATTCAAATACTTTCTACTGTTGTGAATGAAAGGCAATTTTAATGTTGTTAAAATCTGGAGGGTCCCTATCAGTCTTAAACTCGTGCTTCTGAGTTGTTGGATCACTACTTAGAGCTGTAAGCGAAAGCTCTGAGGAAGCATCAGTGATGTGTGGCTGGTTCTGCTAATGATTGTACAATGCCCAATCATAGCTTGTGCTGTTACAAGATCTAAGCTTCAAATGTCCTTTCAACAGTGATACAGGTTGGCTTCTTCTATCTTGACTTGTGCAGTAACCTGACATTGCTGCAGATAGTTTTAGAATGTACCTTCTAACAGAGTTTTCTAGTAACTGATCTAGTAGCTGTGGCAGTCTTCTCTTCACAGCCTCTGAAGAGGCTCATTTGGCCTGCCAGTGGCTAATAGGGTTGTTAAGCTTTACTTGTCAGCATGTGAATTCTGGCTACCTTCTTGACCATATAGAAGATATGTATTAAATGCCTTTGCACACAGGGTGTATGGTGGCTGCAAAGAGGTATGGAGTATTTGGGTCCAGAGAAAACCTTGGGCTCAAGATTTTGAAGGTTACTGAGGCAAATCTTCCTGGACAGATTAATATTTGTTTTTCCTTATTGCTAGAAAAGTACACAGATGTGTCAATCTTGTTGTGCTGTTCATCTTCTTGCATGACTTGTGCTTGACACTAGCTTTGATAATTTATTTTGAAGGTCAACAGATGCTCTTGTACTTTCCTTATAATACTCAAATTTGAAGCAGTTACGATGGTGAAGATGTTTGTCTCACCTCTGAGCTCCTGTGTTCCTACAAATAGAGCCTGAATTCCAGTTTGACAAGAGTTGTTAGGCTTTCCTATACTAGCCCTTACTAAATTTGTTTTAGAATGACCTACTTTTGCACAGTTGTAATTGCAACATTACAAAAGACAAAGTATGTAGTATGAAATTCATTATTTTCTTGTTCATAGCCTTACTTCTACATGACACAAACTTTTATTTTAATGAAACACTTTGATAATCTGAATGGAAACAAGTATTTGCTGGGTACCTAAGACAAGTGTTTTGGACCAACCTGTCAATAGCAAATTGGTGTGTGTGTGTCTTGATTGGCTTGTTTAAGTGCTCTTCTGAATTCTGGTAATACTGTGTTGGCTAATAATGCTAGCCATGAAATAAAGCTTTAACTTACAAACTAGCTCTTGTGTACCTGTGAGATGTGCTGTTACACTGCATTTTCCTTTAGAAGTAGTGACTGAGGCAATGAAAGGAAAGAGGGTGGTGATAGTTAAAACAAGACCAAATCAGGTCAGCCTGGATATCCTTAGTGAGGGATTTCAGTTCTGTGTGCCTACTGGTCTAGCCTTCCACATTGAAGTGGTCTACTCTGAGTATGTACGCATTTTGAGCAGCATGCCATGTTTATGGAGCTAGCGTTTGTCTTGGTATGCTGTTACAACTTGGTGTAGAAGTTTTCTTTGATGTCATAAAAAGCTCTGGTAATTGTTATACTTAAATGGATTAAAAACTGGGAAGGTGTGGTCTGATCTATGAACAAGTATGGTACAAACAGTAGGATAACTTGCCTCTAGTAGTCAGATAAGTGTCATCTGTTCTGCCACACATGGGAAACTAACTTTTCTTTACTATTTGACCTAAATCCTTCCTCTTTTTTTCTCCCTAGGTCTCAGTGGTGCCATGGCTAGTATAAGTGTTCGCTCAAGTACCCCAGGCTCACCCACTCACGTGAGCAGTGGCTCCAATGCTAGTCGAAGGAGAAATGGACTTCATGATGTTGATTTGAACACTTTCATATCAGAAGAAATGGCACTCCACTTGGACAATGGTGGAACTAGAAAGCGTACCTCAGCCCAGTGTGGCGATGTCATTACAGACTCACCAACTAATAAGCGCAACAGAATGATCTAAACTGCAAAAACTTCAAACCCACCATGCTGCTTGAAAGCCACTTGATCCTCAGAGTACTATTGAAAAGGAAACATGAGGCCATCTTTCCATATTCACTGTTTAAGACAAATGAATTCAATAATTGCCATAAAGGAAATTTTAGGTATTACATTAGATGCCTCTTGTAACTGCAGCTTTCTTAAAATATATTCTTAGCAGAGGACATCAGATATTGTGTAGTAGTTAGCAAGATCATCATAGGCAAACATGTATCTGTTCCAAGGCTAAAAGTGACCTTACTTGTACTCTTAAAGGGAAAGGAGATTTCAGATGTTTATTTGGTTATAAAATGCTTTTTTTTTTTTTGTCCTTTATTTCTTGCTGTGTTAAGTATTAGCTTAAACAGTATTGCCAGTTTGACTGAAATTGTCTACGACATGACTTGGCATCTTTGTCAAAACTGCAGGCTTCCATTTTTGCAGCACTACCATGCACCTAGTTTCTATGTAGTAACAGTGTGCAAGTTATAAATATTGGACTGTACCCTTTTTAGTTTTAAAAGCAGTTGAAAACTGGTTATTGTGTGATAATGTTAAGAGGTGCTATGATGGTCATACAATTAATATTGACTCAATACAAGGATCTTCATTGGATTCACTTTGTGTGTTCTAGTGCTCTGAAGTAGCAATATTAAACTTTTCCCCAATTAACTTCATAGGCTTTTAAATTGGTTTAATAAAATATATGTACTTATTGGTATTATCCTTGTGGTAATCTTACACAGTGCAGATTGCACCAGTGCAGACCTAAGTTTAGAGAAAGATGTCCTGTTATTGGAAAATAGGCTTTTCTGTTCAGTATTAGTGAGGGTAGGTTTTGTGTGCACCCGTATCCCATTTTACATTTCTTGTGAAGTAATTGCCCATTGCTGGGGAGGGGTGGGAATGAGGGGTTATAGTTGGAAAAGGGGTGTGTTGTAACAAGTAAGACTTCTGGTCTTGAAACTTGTTGAAGCTTGGACTAACTTAACCAAGATTCAGTGTGATGCATGTCACTCCCTACTGAAGGAGATGACAGGTTCTTTGAGGTGCTAAGAAAATAATTTAAAACTGGAAGTTGATTATAAATCTCTGGATAAACATGCCATAAGGATGAATTACAAAGGATAAATGGCTTTCTGTGTATTGAGCTTACGTTCATAGAATTGAATTCTGGCTGCTGTAACTTAAGTGTAACCTAAAACTGAACTAGAGATCAAGACTGATCTGCTGCAAATCCATTTCTGAATGTGAAGGATGTGTTGGGCTGAAAGAGTGTCCTAAGTATTTCTACATGTAGATGCAGCAAGTCTTTGGTGGAGAACTCTGGAGTCTCTAAAGCCCATGATTTAGGGGAGGGGTAATACAGGAAGAATAAGAAAATGAAGAGCTCCAAACCTGAAATTTGGGTAGGGGTATTTAGTGAGGTGGTATGCATGCTTTAACTGGAAGCAGAGGCTGATTTCTTGGATGAAGTGCAGCTATGCTAGATTCATAGTATTAATAAATCGTGATGGTCTAGCTAAGTTAAAGGCACCTTGAGGTCTGTGTTAATACACAACTCTTCAAGACTTTAGCTTACATGCTTGTGGAGCCAGATTTTTTTTTTGTATTACATTTCCTGTTTGAAGCAGACTTCATTGTATTTTTGCTCCTTTTTACCCTGGTGTCCTCTTATTAGTGTCCTGTAGTCAAGGCAAGACAGCAGTGATGCCTAAAATTCTCAGAATTCAAGGCGCTCTACTAAGAGCTTGATCTCCTTGCTGTGTGGTGCTTCCATCAAAGCTCTTTACATTGAAGAGCTCTTGAAGATGTTGACAGTTGCACAATACTGTAGCCTAGAGGTTCTGTAATCTATGGGACAAGTTGAAGACCTGTCCAAAGCAAGATGGTAAGAACTGTTCGAAACCTCCACCTGTGTTACATAGCTGAACTTGAACATCACCTGGAGACTTGGTATGCATTAATTTCAGTTACTGCTATTAATGACAATTCATAAGACTTATGTAAAATATTAATACTGCATAAGGCTAGTTTTCATTTGGAGTCTGCATTTTCAACAAAGATTTTTGAAGATGGTACCTGTATACATCTGTTAGTAAGTATTAGGCTGTTGGCAAAGGGATTTTTCTGTTCCAAAAGAAAAATCTGGAGAAGGACATGTATAAGAACCAGTTTTCAGCTCTTCTGTTTATTCATTAACTGGCTTGTACAAGTAAGATGCTTATGCTCTGTGATTTCTAACACTTTAATATTACCTGTAGTAAAGATAACATCACATTGTTATCAGTTCTGCATATGTGGACTGAACTGTAATGGTGCTTCTGGTTGATACACAGAGCCTGTTCAAATTACTTCTCCCCTTCCTTGCAGTGAAATAAATCCTGTTAATGCTTTGAAGCATTAATTCTGTCTAGTACCATCTAAAACTAAGTTTATCTGGCTTATGGATTAATTTGTGCCATTTTCCTTTGGAAGAAAGTGGGCTTAGATATTAAACTGGTTGCGGTTTTTTTTTTTTTGTTGCTTGTACCTTAAATATTTGGCAACTTTTTGATTGCTTTTTGTTTAGCCCCCACTGTTGTTTGCTCTTTGTTAACCTCTGCCAGAATGATCAAAATTGCATGTATTCACCTCATAAACACAAGGAGAACAGGTTGTCTCTTAAAAAAAAATAATAAAAAGAAAGTCCCATACCTTTGCTTTGAAGACTATTTCTTGTGCCAGTGTAGAAAATTGATGTTCTGGAAGTAGCTTTCAGCCATTATCCTGGAGCCAGAAGTGAGTTGATCTTTTTTCTATAAGAAACACTGACATGAACTGTTTAATTTGATAAAAATTTGCTTGCTTTTGCTTTCTCCTATGAATCATAGAGTTGACCAGTCTCTTCATGTACATCAGATCTAGCATGAATGTGCGGCAAGTTACGTAAAGTACGTCCTGCACTGAAGCTACTGAGCTTGGCTTATTAAATGTTAAATCTATATTACAATAAAGTAATGCAAAAATGATTTTGACTGAAACTGAAGTCCTGCAGTTCAACTTCTTTCCAAATGTGGTTTACTCAGCTGGAGTAATAGGAACTCAATTGGGCTGCTTTTTAAGTTCCTAGGTACCACAGTTTACCAGTAAACCCAAACCAAGACCTGGTTAGTGCCAGTTATGACAGGCTTACTTGGTTCTGCAGGGTAAGATTTTTTTCTGTAGGAATGCCATTTGATGGTAAACTTTCAGCACAGCTCCACTGGCTTTCATTTCTGGTTTTGGACTAATGAAGATGTTAAGAGTTGAGGCTTGCTGTTAAATTTGTACAAAATGTTTTGCAGAGTTAAATATCCCTGATACTTAAGCATTTTAAACGTTGTCACTTAAAAGCCTCTTCAGGAAGTGGCATTGACTTTAATAGTGGAGTTTTCCAATCTCTTCCAAAAGACTCTGGATTTCAGTGAAATGAGATGCTTTGATCATCAGCTTTTCCTGCTTAATGTTGGGTGTCCCTAAACCTGCAAGCTATTTTCCACCTACTTGCTGTAGCAGCAGGTCTGTGAATTTCTGTATGAAGGGAAGCTTTATTTCTCAGGAGCTTTTAAGATAATGTCTTTCTCTTTCTTTTTGTTAAATCATTTCTCATTGAGCCAGTGAAATGTTCCAATGGGGATTTGGAAAGTGCTCCTTAATGACTTCTAAAAACCCATCATCTTTCCAGTGTTAGCCTGGAGGTACTGCTAGTTTTGCAGCAATAAATAATGCCCACCTGGCTTGTTCCACTGGGTTCCCTGCCCCAGGTGGGGCTGTTGTGGTTGTCTGGGGTGGCCATAAGGCCCTAGGGCTTGCTCAGTCCAGATCTCTGGTTATTTAGGGTAATGAGCATGTGTCAGTAGCCATGCCTGTATCTACAAAGTTTTCCTTGTCTATGTGTGTAACTCCCATGGATAGTTTGAGGCTGGTAAAGTTTCTGTAGTCAACACTGGTGCTTTCTGCTGTCATTCTCACTAGGCCCCATTCAGACTGTCTCAAAAGGACAACTAAATGTCTCAAGCTCACAAGAGTAGTAGAGTACAAACCAAGCAGATTTACTTCTGTGTAGTATGGAAGCATCACCTAGCTCTCAAAGACTCAGAAGCTTGATGTTTCTCAGTGGGCAATGAGATTCCAGCGTTTGACTGTTTTGACCAGTGATGCTGATGTGACAGCAGCTCTTTGGTGCTGTTTTTGACCACCGGAAGTGTACATGAGGTCTGTACATAATTTTTACTGACTAAGAAGGGATGTGGTGGGGAGTCATGAATGATGACCTTGCTGGAATCTGCTATGATCTCATTCGGCAAACACTTTAGTTTGTAGAGTAACTTGAACTTCAGTATAAAAAGTAGTGAGCAACTGTTTAAGATAGCATGTACAGCCAGTCTTAGTTATGCGTTGTAGTACTTCACCATTCTTACATCAAATTTGCTTGAAGTGTAGAGGTGAAATTGGTTCTGAATGCTATAGAACAAGTTGAGCATTAAAGGAAATACCGGGGTCCTTCCTGTGTCATCATGGTGTAGTATCTTGCATCTTTGTCAGGAAGAAACTCATGGTGCTTCTCTACCTCTGATACTCAAGCTACAAGAAGTTGAGAATTTTATACACCTAGTGTCTTTTTTTACTAAGCATCAAAGCAGAGGATACAAGATATTTGCGTTTATGCTAAATATACAAAGAATCCTATTCTATTTCTACTGGAGTCTTGATAGGGTCACTTAACAGCTCCTGCTCATATAGACATGTGTACCCTTACTCACAGATTGTGGTCAGTGTTGAGAACTCCAAAGGTTAGCATTTGTTACTTTAATATGTATTTTTGACTCGATGTTGGTAACTGAAGCTAGCTTTCTCATTTTGAAATGAGTTTGTAGTCTTATCTAGAATGTCCTATGCAAGACTAAGATGGGAAGAAAACATCAAGTTTGTTCTGCTGTTTAGTTGGGTGATTACTTGATGTCATACAGCTGATAACTGCAGTTGACTGTAACGTTGCCTCCAATTAGTGATGACCTTGAGACCACTTTCAGACCACAGGAATCTTGGCATCTTCAGAATGCTTTAGGCCACTCTTGGAGCTATTGTTAAAAAAACATCATCCACAGTGCTTTTTTTGTTTTGTTTCGTTTTTGAATGTAATTAAAGTTTTAAAGCTCTAGGGTGAGAGTTTTGCCACAAGTTGGCAGCAGTGGTACTGCCCTGTGTCTATTTCATGAGGCACAGCTGAAGATAACAGGTTGTTCTCAACAAAAGTTTTCTTAAACCTATTTTCTCTAAAAGCATCAATGAAAACCACATGGGTTGTGCTCAGAGGCAGGTGGACTTCTTGGCCAAGGCGGGACTATCTTCTAGAGACTTGCACCAATTGCCCTGCCAATAATCCTACTGTTCATCTTACTGAGGGAACTGTAGTGCGTACTTTCTGTGTCATCTCAGCTTTTCTGCTGGGAAAACTCAAGCAGTTTTGTCTGCTCTGTCTTGACTATGTTCAAATGACTTTCTGTGGAAGAGCATCTGTGATCTCCCATGGTAGGCAGGCTTTCTTCCTGTCCCTGGGGAACCTGTTGTCATTAATGTGAGTCACTGAGGGTGTATTTCTTTCTGCTAAAATGAATTTTAATGTCTTTGAATTTAGTGATAGTGATTTTCAGAGTAGGAAACTGCTGAAGATTCTCTGAATATTGTGGCTGCAGAGGCTTGTGTGCTGCCAGATGACAGTGCAGTGGTGCAACTAATTTTGAGCCTTAGATTATTAAAAACTGATTTGTCAACCCTTGCATGCTCTGTAACCACTTCAGATGTAGTTTTGACAAAATTCAGATTTCCTTAGGCTTACACATTCACTTCCCCAAATACAGGCAATTTGTCTCTCACACACAGAAATTTTCCAGGGAAACAGGTACAGCATACTTAAATGCCATTAACTGTGGTCTTTGTTTCAATACAAGAAGGCCCAAGAGTCCCTTCCAACTTAGGTTTCAGGTTGATTTGTTTTCTCCTAAAGCTCACATTCACAAGCCATGTCTCTGGTTTTCTTCTTCCCATTTGAGACCATGGCCCATCCCAACTCTTCTTGGATCAGGAGTGTCTCCCTGAACTGAATGTAGCATGTTTGAAAGTCAGGGTATTTCTGGTGAGTGCTTGTACATGACATTTGGTGTTTCTTTTAAATGAACGTAATCTCAGATTGCCTGCAGGTTGTGGGATCTCTGTGGGATACAGCCCAGAGCACCCTGTTGTTGGACCTGCTTTGAGCAGAGGTTGGATCAGGTAATCTCCTGGGCTCCCTTTCCACCTGAATTAGTCTAGGATTTGCTCTATACTGTCTCTCTCAATGCAGTTTTGTCCATCGGGGGTAAAAGGCATTGCTGTCCTTGCTGTTAAGTAACACCTGCTGCTCAAATAACAACTGGCCACTGGGGATAACACAAGGAATTAGTGAATTTTCCTTACATTATAAGGCACATACTCTGTTGGAAATGTAAATGTTGTTCTGTCAGAGTTGCTACCCCATAACCTACTAAGGGATTGTTCAGCCCTGCAAAGCAGAAACCAGTCCCAAATTTGATTACGTGATTTTCTTGCCTCTATCTTGCTTGCTTCATGGGCTTTGGAGTAACTGGGTTGATTTGGGCTGAATTGTGAAGCTGCTGTTGTGCAGTGGATGTTATCTGCTTGGCTGATGCAATCCTCCAAAGAGGGAGAGTGTCTGCCAGAGCTTGGTTCTGATAAGGCATAAAAATGCCATTTTTCTAAGAGATTAAATGCCAATTAGAAGTGGCCAAGTGCTTTGTATTGAGGTCAAACGTCCTCCTCGTTAATGTTCTGATAGGCTAGTAGCTAACATTGAGCAATTTGGAGAGAAACTTTGTATATGTTAGTTTCTGTTGGTGTATGTTCTGATGCGAGCTGATAGACAGGAAACGGGAGAAAAGTGAAACTGTCAATGCAGATTAGATGTAGGATCAGTTAAAGCTCTAATTGTCGTTATGTCCATTTCTTGTATGACTTACAGGAGATGAATGATAAAATCATAGCAAATTATAAAGGTCTAAAAGTTCCCACTTACTGGACAGTGCCTATACTGAGGATTCAGAAAAGCACCAAGTGGACTGATGACTTCTTGAAAATGTTTGTCACAAACCTGGGATTTTGCCTGAAAAGCAGAACGTGGGTTAGAGTTATGCTGTTCCAGCCAAAGATCCCCAGAAATACAGAGTTTTGACGTTGTTCCAATCCTGAATTTGTTTGCTATGAACTGGAGCTGTATTACTGTGATGTTCTATTTCCTGAAATAGTCCTGGTATTCCACTGAAATTAAAGCAGCAGGTCCCAGCTAAGCTTCCTTGCTTTCAAGGATACTTCAAACTCACAGCCCTATCTGGTAGCAAATACAAGAAGTAATATTGAATGTGTATTAAATATTCCAGCCTGGGAGCAGCCTAGGATCCTGCTGAACACAGGCTCTCACAAGTGCATACTGCAGTGGGGATTTTCCTTTTTTATGCTTGGACTCCCAGGTTATGAAGTCATTATGACAATGTCAGGAGATTTTCAACACCACCAACAGTTTCCTCCAGCTCCATGTAGGCCGTACAGATCAGAGATGTGTCACTGGAGCATGCCAAAAATGGGGGCAGATGTGAGAAGAGTGAGTAGCTTTGGTACCTGTCTCTGCCTCAGAAGCAGATCTGATGCCGCTTGGGATAAATAGGTATCTGTATGTTTGATCATGCCAAGTTCTGCAGTTGTGTTTCATTAATATTTAACGTATGTATAGATGTAAAGGCACATAGAGTTCCTAGCACTGCTGGTGAGCAATGCACCACATTGTCTTTCTATGTTGGCCAAACACCTTTCAAATGAGACTGACTTCCTATCCCATCATTTACCTCTGAGTGTGGATTTGAGATAACACTCAATGGTTTTTGTCCCTTTTCTGCAGCTATTTTGCTGTAGCTCTTCTGAACAGAGATGACAGAGCTACAGGCAGATTCCACAAGTTGCACAACACTAAACTTGTCCAGAGCAGTGCTCTAGGACAACCTGTAAGTCCTTGTGGTATCTGTAGTAACATGGAGCTAGAAGACTCCACTGAGAGCCATAGACTGTGATCAGCAGGAGATGGCCATGAAGCTGCAAGAGGTGGTACAGGAGCACTGAAGGTGAGGTAAACTTGCCCTTCAGCTCTGATAGCCCTCAACTACAGTAACTATAAGGTCAGACGAGTAGCTTTGCATTCCTGCTGTCCCTAGTTCAGCACTGACTGTAATGGTCAACTGATCAGCTTGAGTGAAGTAATTTCTCCAGTCATTTCTACAGCTTCCCACATGCTGTATTGGAGCTACATAAACCAAGTGAGTTAAGTTCCCAAATAAAGGCAAGATACACAGGGAGGAGAAGATCCTTTCTGTTTTTTTAAGCCACAGCATGATACATGGTTTAGGCTCGGTGGAGGCATCTCTGTTTCTGTCAGCATGATGCTTTAAAGTATTTCCAAGTTTCTCAGAGCTCTAAAGCAATGCTAAGTGCTCTTGGGATTATTTAACTGCCATGCCTAGTCCCTTTACCCCTTTGAAACCCAGTCTTTAGGAAGCACAAGTAATCCCTCAGGTGACTCCTGCCAAATATTTTGAAATGTTATTTGTAAGGTTATTTGGCCTGAAGAGTGAGCAGCCTCGTTGCACATGAGGTATCGGCTCTCCATGGCCTGTGGTTCAGGGCAGAGCAGCAGCAGCACTCCTGCTGGGTGCTACAGAAGGAAGCTCCTGGTGCTGTGCATTATCTGTTCTCTCCAGCCTGCCTGGCAGGTGCTGGGGTAGGTGTGAATAAGGATCTCTTGAAGGAATAAG
Organism: Forpus xanthops; assembly: GCA_032466535.1. Classification (NCBI taxonomy): domain Eukaryota; kingdom Metazoa; phylum Chordata; class Aves; order Psittaciformes; family Psittacidae; genus Forpus; species Forpus xanthops. The sequence goes on from JASSUY010047473.1 coordinate 34,018, forward strand.
GAAAAAGGCCACCAGAGGTCATCACCTTGAACTTGTCCTTTCAAGTGTTATCTCTAAATATGGTTCCCCAGAGCAATCCAGCTGGCACCCTCTAGCCATGCTCATCGTGGTCTCAGATAAAACTGCTGTCAAGTGGAGCCAGATCTTCAGCTGCTTTATGGAGCTGTGCCCATTTCTGCTGCTTGGGAGTGTGGATCTTGGAGCTCCTTCCCACAGTGCAGCCTCGGCAGCAGGAATCAAGGGCTGAGCCTCGCAGTGAGGGATGAACTGCAGCTCACTGAGACTACAGCATGCAGCCAGACAGGAGGAGGAAGAAATCCAATGTGGAGCCAATGTGCCTGCTATGTGAGCCCCATGTGGATCCCCTGTTTTTCTTAGGATCTTCACCCCAATATGTGCCCCTGTGATCTAGCTGCTTCCTAAATGATGTTTTAAAACAGCAGCATGAGTCCTGCGTTGGTTGGCAGAGAAAAGACAAGGTGACTTGGTGCAGGGAAGGAGTCCTGGCTCTCCAGAGCTCTGCAGGAGTTTTGCTGCTTGTATTATAGCCTTGATCTTCTTTCAATATGTGGCATCCAGCAGGTTGTGCCAGTGGCTGTGCTGCCCTGTGTGATGGCAGGGTCTGGGTTTGCTTCCTGATGCTTTTGCCTGCTAGTGCAACTGATGAGGAATCAGAGTTGCTTTTTTAGCTGACGAACTCTACAGTCATCATATGAACAGAACTATGGGACATGAAATCTTGAATTTATTACCTGCATTTGTGTCCTTAGAAGAGGAGTGTGCTATCATTTGCCTTTTGCAAAGATCAGAATGTGTTTTGGCAGCCTGATTTCTCAGTGGCTGAAGGCAACTGTGCAGGCCCTTGGTGCCAAATCTGTCACTTTTTGTTAATCCTGTGTGTTTTCTACATTTAAACTTTCATCAGCAGAGCTGGTATAATTTCTATAGTCATAACCTTATCACAGAAGAGTAAGTCTTGCATATCGAGCTCCAAGTTAACTCTTCTCAGACAGCAATGAAACTGACAAGATGGCCAGGATATGGTACAACCTGTGGCACTGCCCAGCCCAGCCAGGTGAAGCTCTGGCTGGTGCTCTGGTTGCTGCAGGATGATGCTGTGTGCTTCCTGCTTCTGCAACTTGTATCTCAGTTTTATATTTGTAAATGTATTGTTACCATTCTCTTCCGGAGTGACACTTAATCCATGTGGTGAATGAAATCCAGGCTTTATCGTTTCACATAATGAAATGGGTAATGCTTTGCAAATTAAATATTATTTGCTTTCTCTTCTCTGAAGTTTGTTTCCATACAGGATGTGATCAAGAAATGCAAGATGGAAAAAGAAAGTCAATATTAATTGATGCTAAAACATCAATGCTTCATTGAAGGCTGGAGAGAGTGCTTGCTTTCCTTTTGCGTTGCCCCAGGCCTCACGAAATTCCCTCCCAGGAGTTCACCATGGCTCTGACACCTCCGGATAGCACAGGATTTGTACATGAAGTGGAAGGGCAGAGGGTAGTGCAGGAGCAGGCAGGAGAGCAGGAAGTGTCTGACATGAGCGAGCAGGCATCATCTTCCCCTGTTAGAGGAGAAGGTTGAGATGAGCAGAGTTGGGAGTAAGGGCTGGTCCTCATGTCCTAGGTCATGACCCGCCTGGTTTGGTGGGGGATCCTTGTCCTGTATCATAAGAACCTCCTCATACTGTCTCTCATAGCTTACCTCTGCCTGTCTCTCTTCACGTGGGCAGCACATGCCTGCTTAGCCCCATGTTTGGTCTTGGGATATTTGCCTTGCCCGCAGTGTTGAACACTGATGCTGCTGGCTGGCAGGAGTCTGACCTTGGCAAGTATATAACAGGGAAACCCTTCTACCTTTGTGTCTCCATCCTGTGCTGGGACTTGCATAGGGCTCTGATATGATTTGACTCCCCTGGGCTGGCTCTGACAAACCTCACACAGTGAAGTGTCCGTGTGGTCCCTACCCTGTGTGGAAATAGTGCCCAGCCTGATCTGCTGCCATGCAGATCCTGGAAACGTCCCAACAGTGCTGAAACAAGTGAAGTTATTTTAAGGTATGGGCAAGACTTGGAAAGGATTATCCAGGGAAATTGGAACTGAGAGAGGGTAGATTGAGATTAGACATTAGGCAGAAGCTCTTCCCTGTGAGGGTGCTGATGCACTGGCACAGGGTGCCCAGAGCAGCTGTGGCTGCCCCATCCCTGCAGTGTTCAAGGCCAGGTTGGATGGGGCTTGGAGGAACCTGCTCTAGTGGAAGATGTCCCTGCCCATGGAAGGGGGGTGGAACTGGATGAGCTTGGAGGTCCCTTCCAGCCAAAACCAGTCTGTGGTTCTACAAAGCCGACAAAGATTTCCCCCCCGTGCTGGGGCTGTCACCTTTACCCAGTGGTTCGCCCCTCCTGGGTACACAAAGGTGGTATTGTTACAGCAGTTACCATTATTGTGCCAGAACCCCCCCTTGTCGCAGCAAGGCGTCGACTGTTCTGAGGACTGCCCTGGCCGCGCGGCCTCTGCGCTGCCATGAGAGGAGCAGCGTCCGTGCAACCTGCTCTGACACCGGCACCTTGCTTCCCAAAACGCTTTGCAGCTCGCATCAGGCACCTTTATCGAGGCCTTCACAGTATTTTCTTTTGGTGGAGGCCTTCAAATCGTATTTACGGGAAGGTAAGAAGCACGTTTCCCCTGGCACTGTGCGCGATTCCAAGCCCATTCTTTGGATGGTGCTGCCACCTAGGGTGCAAGGGTGCAAGTGTGCGAGGGCTTCGCTCCAGAAACAGCCACCTCCATAAAACACCTTCCGCGGTGTTTCCCACCGTGTTTACTCCCTGAGTGCCACTTGGGCAAGAGTTTATGGACAGCCAGGCCAGAGCCCACCGTGGCTGCTGGGGCTGGGCAGAACTGCGGGTTAAACGCGTATCTAGCATGCTATTGCAATATATTAGTGCAAGGAAAGCCTACATTAACTATTGCAGAGCACTATTTTGTGGCTCAGGGGTCAGTGTGGCGTTGGGGAGATGGGGAATTGGCGCCTGGCATTGCCCTCTGCATGCTGCGGCACCATCGACATCATCCTCACCTGTGCTGCAGGCACGGTGTCCTGCAGAGGTCAGAGCGAGGAAGCCTAATCTCACAGCACTTTCATGTGGACAGGTTTTGTGCAAGAGGATGGAGATAGCTGGCAGAGACTCCAGTTTCAGACATGGGCCAGGGGCAGCAAACCTTACCCATGGCATGTGTTCTGCCTGGGCAAACCGCTGCTGAGTGGCACTGGGGTCAGGCTTGTGCACCTCTGAATTCTCTGCTTTGATCTTTTGAATAAAACCTTTGCTTCTTAGCTTTTGGATCTCTTCTGTAGATCCAGTGAGTTTTTACACGTACTTAGAAGAAGTATGAGGCAAAGCCAGGGTGGCTTCTGCTCAGGCTGTGGGGCACAGCTAGGGAGCATGTTTGAACAGGTTTTCAATTGCTCATCTGTTCAATATTGAACAGGCATTCAATTCAGATTGAAACCAATCCAGATCTTGAGATCTGCACTAATGGCTCTGACTATGCTTCAAGGACTGCAAAGAAAAGGGAAATCTTTTTGCAGTTCCAGCTTGAGTGTAACAGATTACATTTTACAGACTACTTCATATTTGTAAAGCCCAGCAAACAGGCCGCTCACTTTTCTGCATTAAACTTAAGTCTGGCTGTGTGTACTGAAGACATGCAAGTTTGCCCTCAGCTTACCTTGGTGTATGACTTAAAGACCTCACCAAATCCAGCTGGTATTTTACCATGAGCTCTTATTCCTGGTTAAATGAATTTACATACAGTGCTGGCTGGCTGTCTCAATCAGGGCTCTTTCCCTATTAATCGGTACAGGCAAATAGGTGCTTTACAGTCCAGGTCAATACCTGCTGCAGTTCTTGCACATCTCTGTAACTGTGACCTTCCTGGTTGATGGGATGGCCTCTGCAAAAGCATATGGACTTCGGAACAGGACATGTGACAGCCATAAAGAAACAAACATATTTTTTAACTGCCTTTTTAACTGTTTCTGGCAGTAAAACTAAGAGAGTACGGTTTGCTGTAAATCTGCATCTCATTGCTTCAAATCCCTCCCTCCTTGTGCCCTCCTGGTGCTATCCCCATACTCTACATTTACTCAGCAATACCTCACCTTTTCCATCATTCCTCCATTTTCCTCACATCCTCTACTCTTTTGCACTGGTTAAATAAGTCTGTGTTGAAACAACCTGTATAATGTAGTGCATACAGAGCTGAGACAAATCACAGAAGGGTTGTCAGGAATTAGGTGTTTTCATCTGGAGGGGTGTTTTATTTGGTTCAAGTTCCCCATTGATTCTGATGAATTTCAGCAAGTTACAGCATGCATTCTGACATGCTTTTAATGCGCTCTGGCTGTACAATGACCTATGGATCAGATTTTAAAAGCTATATTACATTTAAAATGGTATTCTTGTGGGAGGCTTTATGAAGTTTGTAAGTCAGGAAGATAACTTTCCCTCATCCCCCATTTCCTAGAAATCGCTTCTGTATACAAATGCTACCTTTTGCTTCTTCAGTGTAATAGCTGGGCTGATCAAACCTTAATGTGTGCTCAGCAACGGAGGCATGATTTAAACTCTGCAAAATAGTATTGGAGTGAGCACAGCTGTTGCTTGTAATGCTGTGTGTGGTGGTTCAGATTTAGAGCTATGTGGTTATTACACCAAGACTTTGGGCCTTCCTTTTTAGTTACAATCAGTAGATCTTGGTTAACATGAGTATTTACTGATCTGACTTGCTACACTGATGTTTTCTTTCATGTTTTTAGAATTATATGAAGCTGGAAAAATATTCTTCCCTCAGAAAGAAAGAGGAAGAGTCTACACACCAGCAGCCCTTCAGCTGGCACTTCCCTGAATTTTCTTTTGGGCAACCTATTTTTCTCTTGCCTTTGGAAGTCCATGGCAGAGCTTATGTGTTGTTGCTGCCCTGAGGGCATCTTGAACTTTTAAGGCTTCTTGTTGGACATCTTTGCCCTATCTGAGATGCTATTTGGAGTCCCATGGTGCTGGTAGGTAAATGATTCAGGAGCTACGTATCTGTTTTCATGGTCCGTGTCACCTCCCAAATTCATAGCTCCATCATTGCCTGGGTTATACCTTTGTTATAAGGTTACGCCATCCCATAGGGGATGCCCATATTTGTACACAGCACATTTATCAGCTCAAGGAAGCTCCCAGTTCAGCTGCTGGTGGTTTAGGCAGGAAAACTCCAAACCTGGTGGTTTTGATATAAAGGAGCTGCTTCCTCTGATTGACCTGACGAAGTACCAGGTACAGGGTAGGCTCCTGGATGATCGGCTTTCCCTTCATACTGTACATTGGGACAACTTTTAACATCTTCTAAACTTCAGGTTATTTTGATGCAGTATCATCCTTGTTTCCTTAATTACTCTACAACTTGCTCTTGGACAAACCTACTGATTTACCAAGTTCCAGATCTGGGCCTAATTAGATCTGTGTGAACATATGATACATGAAGAACCAATGAAACCTGAAATTTGTCATTGGAAAAACCTTGATGTACTGATGATTTTTATGTGAGCATCCAAACTGGGACAAAATAGTTTTCTGTCTTGGATTTGAGTCACAGAGAAAAAATATAAAGATGTTAAAATCTACACATGAGCAGCTGTGGATTACTCCTGGGCAATACCATCCTTGGCCTTTGCATCCTTGCTCTTTGCCTGGACCAGGGCTCCTTGGTCTTACCCCTGTGACCATGGCTCAGGTGTGGCCTCACTTCTCCTTGTCCTGTAGTAGTCCAGTGTCTGCTGGAGTGTGTAACCAGGTCTCAACTCCCAGATGGAGCTGCCAGCAAGTAGGCATGTAGAAAGATAGTGGCAGGAGACTTGGCAGCTGATAACAGAGCAGCTGTATTTGTTGTTTCTGAGTGGCACAACACAAAGGAGAATTAATTTCAGCTGCTATATAAATTGCAACAACTTTTTAAACTAGGGACACTATATAAATATATTGCTAACAACATACTAGGTAATATTTTAGTATGAAATTTTGGCTGATCCTCTTAGTTTTATTTGGAGAGCAGTACAGGAGAAATAGAAGGAATATCACATCATGTCAGGTTGTCCTTCAGTAATAACAATGGCTCTGTGCTGCTTCTCCACTGCTGGTTGCTGCTGGTGATGGTGAGAATGAAACTGAAAGAATGGCATGAGAGCCACTTTGCAGAGTGAACTGCAGCTGCCAGCTCAGCTGAGCCCTGGGTTTCAACTGGTCAAACTGGTACTGCTCCTGTTGGAGCACACGTCCCCAGGAGCAGAGCCTGACTTTGCCGGGGTTCCCATCCACTCCTGGATCTCCATGGAACAATTTCTCTTGGTGCTCATGGCAGTGGTGTCTCCAAAGACCAGCACCTTCTCAGGGAGGGTTTTTTTTGTGCACGAATGTACCTGCAGACTTCCTAAAGCTGAAATGTGCTGAACATGTGCCTATGCTGCTTTACATGCGTGGGTCTTGCTGTCCATGTTTGCAGCTTTTTAAGGTCGTATTCAGCCTGGTTAAATGTGTTCTCTGTAGAGATGAGACAGTCTCTGTGCTTCCTCCGTTAGCTGACTAATCAATAATTTTATGTTTCATGCCCCTTCTTTAGCTGTTAGGTGGCCCTGGCTACAGGAGGAACTGAGGTTGTATGAGCACCATGGCATGGAGGTGATGTGAGAGAAATGGTCTTTACTGCGGGTACAAGTGCAGGTCAGGAGCAAGATGCCTACTTGGTGCAGGCATCTTTACTGCTTAATTTGGAGTACGTTTGCCAGAGCATTTGTTCATCTGAGCTGATCTTGGGGAGCTTTGAGTACTTTTTATGTCTTAGCTTTTAGCTAATAAGTGTTACAGTTTCAAGCAGTTCTCTCTAAACCCTAGAGTTGGAAACCTTCATTGTGATAGCCCTGTGGCTGAAATGCCCACATCCCAGGCAGTGTTAATTCTGAAGAAAGACAAAGTTCTCTGTTGTTTGGATACTCCTGTCTTGCACCAGGGAAAAGGTTTGCTGCTTGTTCTTTTGTTTCCTCCAGCTGTTTTGGGATGGGTGATAATATTAGATCGGAAGGTGACTTCATCAGAGCACTTCAGAAATCCTTAGGGTAACCGAAAAGAGAGTTGTTAGAAAACACACTGTAGCATTACCACTGCCTTTGATACTGTGGTAAAATGAAGGTGAGTCTGTGCTGTTGTAATTGAGTGGTGGTGTGGAAAATCTGTAAAACAGTAGAGTTATAATGGCAGCAAAAACTTCCCCAACATCAAACATGCCAGTGAGTCCCCTTTGGCTTCAGCTCCTTCCTCTGTGACTTTGCAAATATATTTGGCATCAGCTGGAGCTCAAGCTGCAGCCACAGAAAGTAAAACAAATGTCACTGAAGGTGTGCTCTGGAAAGAAGAGCTGCACCTGCTGTAGTTAACTGAAGGAGTTAACCTGGGGATTATTTCTTCCTAAATGGCTAATGCAAGCCATTAACTTTTCTGGACTCCAGTGGAACAGATGCAAGCAAGTTCAGTGGTGTTTTCACGTTTCCCTTAACCTTATGATACCACTTTTTACCAGTGGGTAGCAGGATGTCAGGCTATGCCTGGGAATATTCCCACCAGGCTATGCAGGCATGCAGACGTGCTGTGGAACTAGCAGGGAAGCTGGTGTTTGCTGAACAGGAGAGGGCAGTGGCACTCCAGCAGCTGTACTGTGCTCAGCACCCTGACTGATGCCAAAGGACTGATGTACTGAATGCCCTCATTACCTTACACTCTTAGTATGAGACATGAGCCTAAGAAAAGAGTGAACAGCATTTGTTGTCTGAGTACCTCTGGATATAGGGGAATCACAGGGTTGGAGCTAAATTGCTGTGCACGCACACTTGGTTGGAGCCTGCTGCTTTCCATATAACATAGGCTTTAGAAACCCCCTTTGATTAAGTGTCCTTTTTTAGCACCTACATTAGGTATTCAATACAGAGCCTAAGGTGGCATTCCTGTTTAAGGGAAGCTCAGGCTGTCATAGTCTTTCCTGTTGTAAAGTGTGGAGCCCTTCACCCTGAGAGCCAGTGTGTGCTGCCTCTCCTCCTGTCTCCATCTCAGCTGAATTTCCCTCCTGCTTCACAGCATCAGCAGTATGCTGGGCAGCAGTTACCAAGTGGCTCCTCATCAATGCATGAGGATTATTGGGGTCAGGCCCCATCCCTCCGCCCACTGTCCCACTGTCTCCAAATGTGATGTTGGTGAAGGTCTCCCTCCCCTAAACCCAAGTGCTGGGCACAGGCCTTTACTTTTTTCTTCATCCTTTTTTATTTCTATCTTTTGCTTTGCCCGTAGAATAAGTCTATTGTGTCAGAAAGAAATGAGTTCTGTTTGTTTTCAAATCTAATAAGACTTAATTAGATCCACAGTAAAGCTCTCGGGAAGATTTTGGCATAATTACAGGATGGAAGAGCCTCCTTGCTGGAGTCTAAATCCAACCCCTGGCTTCCAGGTCCTGACAGTGTGGCAGAGAGGAGATGAGGCACGGTGGCAGCAGCCCCTTCGTTTCTCTCCCAAGTACCTTTGCAATTTGTCTCTGCTCTGCATGAAGGCTCGTGAAAGGCAAAGCAGAATAGAACTGACTGCAGTGGAAGGAAATATATTTAGGAACATGAAAAATAGGAACGGAAAATGTTTTATTTGCATTATTCACTAGATTCTATTATTTATTACATTGCTGTGCTAGTGTATCATTTCATAACTCCCAAAGAAATTATCATGCTTCTGGAGGAAGGCTTTGTGCTGCTGTAGCGTGTCTTTTAAATAAGGTCTCTTGATATGAGCTGTTTGGCTATTTCAGTGCTTCTTAGTTTAAATGATGAACTCATCAGTTGGGTTTTGACGTATGCCCAGGAGAAAGGCAGTTCACATTCACTCTACCTTCAGCTAAATTTTCCCCGTAACCCACAGATCATCTTGTGAGGGTGAGAGCTTGGGCAAGGGGAGCCAGTAAGGGGCAGGAGGTTGGTATCCAGGTTGATTTGGTTTTCATCCTCCTTAATATCCTTTGTGTCACTTTGCTTTTAGGCTCATCTAAACCAGAAGGAACCTCCTGAGCAGCCAAGGCACATTTAGGTCTGGTACATTTGTATATGGTACATGCATGTTTAGGAGGTTGCTGTATTTTCATAGAATCATAGAATAGTTAGGGTTGGAAAGGACCTCAAGATCATCTACTTCCAACCCCCCTGCCATGGGCAGGG
>JASSUY010047480.1:9637-68112 GCA_032466535.1 Forpus xanthops
GACACCAGAACTGCACACAGTACTCCAAGTGAGGTCTCACGAGAGCAGAGTAGAGGGGCAGGATCACCTCCCTCAATGAAGTTTGCTTTCTTTTATTTTTTGATTATTTCTAATCCTTAAGTTACATGCCTTTAGTGAAGTTAAAAATTAATGGCTTAATTTACTTTAGGCTTGCAAAATTTACGAAAATTGTATCTCTTTTTAGTAATTGCTTAAGTTCCCGTTCAGGCAGGGGAAGATGTTTCAATATGTTAGCGGCTGTAAAGCACATGCGTAGTGCCTCACCTTCCGTACCCCAGACACGCATGGGAAGAATGAGAAGGCTCTTCCTTCTTTCAGCTCCAGTTCAACCATAGCTGGCAATTCCGTGTAGCTGGCTAATTCCAGTTGTGATTATGTTTTATTTTCCTGTGTTTAGTGTTCTTTTTGAGTACCTTTTTTGTTTCTGCCTTTTTTCAGAAAATAATTACCTTAACTTGTGTTTTCTCTTGCTCAGAGATGTGGCTTTAAGCTTACTTTATTTTTCATTGCATAGTTTGGAAGCACTAATCTCGTTTGTTTGAGCAGTGTACATAACCTGCTCATCCATTGCCTTTATCAGGACCTTAATCCTTAGGGTACTTGCAGTCAGTTTGAGTGTCTTACCCCAGGAGGATATCTGAGTTGGATTACACTGTATAGTTTTTGAAATCTACAGGGTAAAGAGAGAGGTTATGGCTGAGTTCTCTGGATTATGGTATAACACATAATTTGAGGCCTCTCTTCAAACTGGAGTAACTTCCTTTTCTGCTAGTTATGAATAAAGCAGTGACACTTTCAGCTCTCCCTGAGGTTCTCAAGGCACTTTCTTCCTGCCTTGGTTAGACCCTCTCTTTTCACAGATGACTTGCTATTTTAGTCTTTGGGAAGAACAGTAGAGTATTGAGATAAATTTTAATCATGTAGATGTTGATCCCGGGGTTCATCTCAGTATTCGTTCATTAAGTTTATCATGCCATAGACACTACCCAGGGACAGCTGGCTGAAAATGTTTTGGGACAATAAAGTGCTGTGTGCTCAGTGTCTGTGAAACTGCCTCTCAAAGGGAAAGCAAATTAGGGACTTTGTTTCTCTTCACTTTAGCCATCAGTGACATTTTCAACAAGGGGCCTCAGTTGTTCCTGTCTCTGAGGGACAGCTTGCGCAACTGAAGCCTGTGCAGGCCTATGCCATCATAAGAATTACATTATTATTTTAAACAAGCAACATTCTTTACCACTGAATTTCCCTTCTGCTCAGTCTCAATATGGGAGGCCATGAACACTGTTCTAGTTTTAGCATTACTCAAACCTGTCCCATACAACCATAACTGGAGCCAAAGACCTGTCTGAGAAGGTTTGCTTCAGATAGAGATTTTTCTGAACTAGATGTTGTGGTCTGTACTTTCTAGAAAATACTAAAAAGGACACAGGACTCACAATTTTGCAGCTTTTCAGATTAGCATCTCCTCCAATACAAACTGTCCCCATCAGTAGTGTCACAAAAAACAAAAGCAGAGGGACAGCTGAGGTAAGCATTCAATGTTGTTCTTTTCTTGTGCACACAAGTCTTTGCCGAGCCTGCGGGTTGGTGTGCAAGGAACTGTAAGGCAATCTTTATCAATAAGGTTGAATGTTCTTTAGGCATAGGATACTGTAGCTTAGCTGAGGCATGAAACTGCAACATCTCAAGACTCTGGGTGTTGAACGAAATTTTCAATAGTTATTCAGTTCTGTTCTGATGCTCCTTCCTTCCTCATCTTCCCTGTTTTAGTAAAATAGAAGAGAGGTTTTTATACAGCCCAAATGATTCAAGGTTGTTTCCCTGTCTTCTCAGAGGATAGGCATTTTGCAGCAGGTGTTATCTTAAGGAACTGTTCTGGAGATAAAATAGCACTTTTACTTGCAAATCCTAGTTCGGGGTTTTCATCAGATGACTGAAGGTCAAAGGTGCTCCACCTTGGGATGGATTGTCTCTATTCCATAATAGAAACCAGCACTCCAAAACAGCCGCTAGAGCAGGTCTTACCTGCTTCTGTACCAGATGTCAGCATTACCTGACGCCAAGTCGACTCCATGCCCTCAGCAGTCAAGTTTCTAAAACTGGGAGTTTATGAGATGTCTCTTATAAGTGCATATGACTACTACTGTGTGATCTGGATTATCTATAACATCTCCTTATATGACTTCTCATGATGGATTCTGAAAATTGCTGATTTGACTTACAGTAATTAATTCTGAATGCATCACAAAAATTTTCAGCTTGCTACTATTCTGCATGAGTACATAAGTCTGTAAGCAAGTTAGCTACATTCAGACAGTCAAGTTTTAAAGTCCCCAAATGGTGACAGTGCCCTTCCATGTTCAGCCTTTATCTAGACATGCCTGTGTGTATGTGTATCCCCATCTTGAGAAGGGATCCTATTTAAGCAGTGGCAGATCTCCGTGTTTTTATGTTTCCACAGGAAATCCACATCATAATGTGTCAAAATTTTGTACAGTTGGGAACACATGCTGGAATGCTGTACTCATATTTTGGGATGCCCGATTTGTGCCAGAAGTATTACCATGCATAACAGATGTGATCGTGTTAAATTTAACGCAGCTGTAAAGCTGATCTTTGCAGAGGCAAAGATCTCAGTGGTTACAGCCTTTGCTATCAAACCTGCCTAATGCCATACATTTCCCGGGAGGACTGGATATGATGTCAGAGGATCTTAGGCTGACAGAGCATGACAGGGAGGGTGTCCTGGTGTTTTTAACATTACTCTTTCAGGGTCAATTCCCCACAATGTTGGAAAGTGTACCCTTGTGCTCCGTGTGTATGCATATGAGGCAAAGCCTTTTTTACCTGCCAGAGTGCCTGAATTTATTCCCACACTTCACCACAAATTAACAATAAGAATGATTTCCCACTACTTTGTAAAGCCAAAGAAGCTTCCAAAACATTCTTATAAGTAACTTTGGGAGCAGTGAATGCACTCTTCCAGTCAGTGGCATTCACCTTTTTGATGTAGGTGTCATGTCCCCAGCAATACAGAGATGCAGGTCTCCACATGGGCTCCCTCTTTGCTCAAAACTCACTGATGAGTTCCTGGGCTACTGAAGGTCTAGATTTCTTTATAAAGCTTTGTAAGGTGCTTGTTGTTACTGAGCAGAAGCCTCTGCACTATTCTGGAGCAGAGGCTTTGATGAAATCAGTGCTTCGAGCAGCTTCTGCAGCGTAAAGTGTCTCAAGAGCTGTAGGCAGTGGTTTCCTGGTTACAGAACATCTACAGACTTGGTTCTTTCAGCCATTTCAGAGCCCTGAGATGGCATCTCTGGAGGTATGTTTGATGGCTTCAGTCTATGCCTTCTGTTGGCTTTTTTTCACCTTTCCATCCTCTAGCACAAGGCCAGAACTTGTAAGTAAGCAGTAAGTTTCTTCCACTTGGAGCACCACCCCAGAGCAGAAAGGTATAGCTGGGATCTGGAACAATCCAGCAGACAGTGTGATGCTCATGCTTCTAGAAGGTGTGGGTGATTATCTATTTGTAGGTCAGACCATTCAGCATCACCTATCAAAAATGCTGCTTTCCTTGGTGAAGGAAATTTTTCTGCTTCCTTTAGTCACCACTGTCACCCTGGCGTATCTCAGCAGCTAGAAGCAACCTTCCTTGAGCAACCTCAATATACAAGTCCTAATTTTGGTTTGCTTGCCAGTGGAAAATGGGTAGCAACAACAGTTCATTTGCAACAGATTTCAGGACAATGGGGGTATCACATGGGTAGCCCACCGTTCTGCTTCTTATGTTGATGATTTCCGTAGAAATGATCGCAAAACTAGTGACAAAGCAGAAATTATGTCCCTGCTGGCTAGGGAAACATGGCTGCCAAAAGAGAAGACTTAACCACCCTGTTCTGAAAGTGAGTGGGTAATCAATTTATTTCTGATTAGGAAAACAACACTTCGCCCATATGAGTTACTCAGTTTTTTTTCCATAAGCAGTATCTTAGAAAACTGCAGACATCACACCCTGATACTGGCCATCTTTGATGTTCATGCTTCAGGGTTTTAAACTGAAATGTTTTAAATACCTGGAGTTGAAGTTCTGTGGCTTTTTTCAGACCAGCTAGGTAACATAATCATGTTAAAGAGAGACAGAGCATTGCTGTTCCAAATGTTTAGTATATAATTTAGCATGAGTCATCCCATTCTGACTATTAACCTGACTTCCTTCTTAGTCACCCAGTATATCTGTTCTCTCTCATTTCATCAGGGAGCAAACCTTTCCATCACCCTGGCCTGGACTTTGGAACAGTGCAGACAGTGTGCAGCATAATCCGCCTTCATAAACAAATGTAGAGCTTCAGTAATGCTGTGACTCAACAAAAACGTAATGCTTACTCACTTTTAGCCAGATTGCCAAGGCCTTCAAATATATAGAGTGGTTGCTATGTAAATGGACTGAATTATTCATTGTTCAAGCTGTTGATGGACATCTGGCAAATGCTATCTGAATTAAAAGCTATCACACTTTTATTGGTAGAAATAGGATACACTGCATTTGAGAAAATGTGAATTGGGTTGGCTTTCACTGACACTGCTGAGCGCCACAAGAATTGTGTATTTGCAGTGAACTCAGAATCAGTGTATACAAGCTGTGTGTATCTCCCACATTTTTACCTCATTGGCATAAAACAAGTAATCAAAGTGAGGGGAAAAAGTCCCATTGTCATTATATCTGCTAGTTTCCAAACTAAAATCTTTGTACACAGTTCACTTACTGGGGTTTCTTTCCAGCTTCTAACTAGCATAGCCAACTGCGTAAGTTTTGCCAAACTTTGGAAATGGTTTTCCAGGGCCTGCAGAAGTCATTGCTATCAGACATAAATTCATAATACACATTCAGAAATAGCTGGCAAAGTAAACCCAATGACTGACAGAATTACAGGAAATCCTGCTAACAGTCATAGGATGTTCTCCATTTTATGCTAATCTACCAGGTGTTCAAACGTGCTTACTGAAGGTATCACATTGTTAGAGGAGTAAGGAGAATAGCCACCTAACCATCCTTTCTAGAAATGCATGTAATGTTCTTTGAAAAGAACAAAGCAAGAAGGAAATGTTTTAGTGGAATTCTCGTGTTGATTGTTTCACCTACTAAAGATTCTTTTTTGGTGACAGGAGGATTTTTCAGCAGGGGCATCCCCCTAAAGGGGAGGTCCCAGTTTGGTGTTTACATGGGTGACAAGCCAAGCCAATGTACAGCTGTGCCACTCAGTATCGTTGCTAAATTGGCTGTGTAATCAGAGCTCATTTCATTTAAAAAAAAAAACCAGTATTGCCTAGTGAGGGAAAAAAAGGAATTCTAATTACTTCCTATTAAAAAGGAATAAAAAAAAATCCTGTGATTTTGGCAATGAATTTATTAAGTCTTATATAACTGTAGGAGAAAAGGCTTTATCTAAAGTGCTCTCTAAACTAATCCCCATCAGAAAGCTCTTTCACATCTGCTGGCTGCTAAGAATACTTCTGAGTCTTTCATCAGTCTAATTCCATCTGGATTTGACAGGATTATATGAAGGCAAATATAAAGACACAGATTATTAGCTTTTCCCAGATCTTTCAAAACTTCAGGACAGTGAAAATGGAAGTAGGGAATTTGTAAAGAAATTAAATTGCTCTATAGAAGATTGGGTTTATTTGAAATGAAATTGTTATGATTCTAGAAAATGATTTAAACAAAATATTTCTTCCTGTGCAAACTAAATATTCATGAATGGCAACAGAATGAAGGCATGCTCATGCTAAAACACCCCTTGTCCAAGTTAAACATACTTAGCACTCTCTTTAATGCTTCCAAAGAGATACTTAATTTCTTTATATGCTAGCTATTCTTTTGAGAGAGATCTTTTTTCTCTTCTATTTTTCATGGCCCATGTAATGCTTTAGTTTATACAGGAGAGAACTGTTCACTGAGAATTTCAGAATTTGGCCTGTAAGTGATAGAATTATAAAAGATTCATTGTGGAAGACAGAGTTCCTTGCAAATAAATGTATTTGTATTACAGATATGCCACATATTTTTCTTTGAAGCTATTCTCTGCATGTGGTTGAAATTAGAACAAGGCAAATGGGAGTTGGCAGCAGTGTATGATGTGTTATCAGTCTTACCAAAAAGCAGCCTGTTAAAACATCTGTGTACAGAATGAGAAGTTGGCAACTTGGGCATATGTGTGTTTCTATGCGTATGTGCTAGAGTATGTTTATTGAAATGTCTCAAAGCTTTAAGCTTTGAGCAAAGAAATGTAAAAATACATGTTAAATAGTTAAGTACTTTTTTTCTTTTTGCCTTAGGAAGGCCTGGTTCTGCAAAATATACTGCTTGATTTTGCTCTAAGATCATGTTATGGTACATAATGCTTCTGTTTAAAAATGTGCAAGATACCACATAAATGCAATGTAAAATATGCTAATAAAGTAATTATAACAAATTTGCACCTTAAAGACTACATTTTAAAATGTATTTACACTGGTTGGCAAATAATATTTTCTTGCCATGAAGTTTTAGGAATGTTAACACAGTTTGTCACTCAATGTCACAAGGAATCACCTGGAAAATACAAGTGGTAGTAGGCACAAGTTACTCCTGGGGAGATTCTGGTTGGACACAAGATGAATTTCACAATGAGAACAATCAGCCATTGGAAAATATCTCCAGGGAAGTGGTGGATACCCCAACATTGGACATTTTTAAGATTAAGCAGGACAGGGTCAGGGAACATCTGGTATAGACTTTTTTTGCAAAGAAAGGTTGGACCAGATGACCCTCGAGATGCCTTCCAAGCTGGTGTTCTATGACTTCATGGCTCAGCAAAGTTTAAAATATTTCTATAAATAGTGGAAATACCTTATTTAGATTTGGTTTTCACCCTGCATAGCTGGCAAACACAAAACTTCTTCATGTTTTTGCATGCTGCCCCTACAAGATTTTCAGCATTATGTAATAAAATGTTAAACTTGCAATAAAGCTCATAAATCTCTCGCAGTCTGTTCACTTTCACTTAACATTTTTGATCAGTTCTTTTATTGCTTTATTTCTGGTCATTTTAAAACACTGGGCCAAACACCGAGACAGTGAACCTTTGGATAGCTGCACTGAAACTGTGGGATCAGTATCAGTAAATGACTGTTGTAAAGCTGGCTAGTTACTTTTCAGGGGAAAATGGTTTCCTGAACTACTTCATTAAATACTTGATGGCTTTGGGCTAGCCCAAAATTTTATTATGTTTTTTTCTTGTGTATGATTTGTTATGTTTTTTCTGACGAACTTGATTATTCACAGTTTCAAAATCCAGTCACTGTGGACAGTGAGTCACAGAGTCTGAAGGTCTGAATCACTTCAATGTACTGCCTTTCTTCAAAAAAAAGGTACCTGTATGTATGACACCAGCAAGCTGGAAGATTCTTACCTGACTGAGTACCCAAATGCTGTGCAGTATAAAACAAGATACCATCTGGAGACAGAGGCTGAAACTGCAGTTTGAGATGGGTTTTATGCCGGATATAAAAGGGTGCAAATGACATCCATGATGATTCATTACTTCTAAAAGATGGATCACTAATGGAAATATCTGAAAAATACAAGAGGAAATGTCTTCTGAAAGGGCGGTTTTGGGTTTGTTGTTTTTTTTTTCATTTTTATTGCACTGGCTGTTTACAGGTATTTAGTATATTTCATAAATGCCGTACAGAATACTTGCAATCCTTCCCTTCCCAAAGACTAAAACTAACCCAGATACAGAATAAAACAGATAATAGCAAATCAATGCCATTTTATCTTTTATGTGCCTTAATTTCATTAACAGTCAATCCCATAATTGTAATGCAAATTAATGTGATCTTGTTAGTGTTCATTTTCAAATAAATGTAAGTGCAAATTTTACATTGTTTAGAAATTTAAATGTAAAATACTGTTTCAGGAGTCAGAATAAGCATTCATTTCTTCCTCATCCAGATGAAAACTTCAGTGAAGGATTTTTAAGGAACTGCTGTGTGTGTAAGAAGAGTGTACAATTTAAGTGGAATGTATTTGTTAATTATTGCTGAAATTTGTTCTTAGGATAATCATGCCAAGATGCTTGATAATTCAAATTGTCCTATCTTATGCTGAAATGGAGCACAATTACAGTGAAATTACAAAGTACACTTTTGAGCTATACTCAAATTCATTGTTCTGTCTTACTTCTACTTGCACTGATTGTTCATATACCCCTAAGAAAATGAGCTGGTTAAACTTCAGCCAACTGATGAATGATTATACTCTTCTATACTTTTTATGTCTCTTGAAACTGTTTCCAGTTTTTCCCATTATAACAACATTATATATTTTAGATATAATTATGTTAGTTATTAGCTAATTCATTATTGAGTGCTTGCTAGTTTGCTGTATTTCTGCGTTCATAGGAATAAATCTAGCTATTTAGATGTGGAGGGTATATTTAGACTTCTGTGAGATAGGCCCTTCTTATCACCTAGTTAACAGCAGTGCTAAATTCCTGCACCCCAAGTGCTTCCCCCCTCAGTTTTCAGTTTTCCTGCTGAAGCTATGCTGTTTCTCTTCAGGGAGGCTAACAGCTTTTTCCATTTTTGCCCTTCCAGTTTCATAGTTTGGTAGTAACTTGCTTGAAGTCTAATATGCCTTCAAGATGTCCTCATAGCGCATTCTTAGGCAAGCTTATACTGCCTATCTTTCCGCGCTCAGGTTTTCTGCACTGCGAATGCACTGGCCATGCAGTTGCACCTTGTATTGCCTATCACAGATGGAACTTAGTTATTAGGTTGGTATGCAGCCAGCATGCTGCAAGGTTTTGAGATTTGTCTGTCTCACCACCTCTCTTGGGATAAGATTCAAAATGTTCCTCGTGGACTGCGACCAGCAGGCAGATTCATCACTGTATAGGATCCAGATCTCTCACCTGTTGTCAGCATAATACCTGAGGATGCCTCTAGAATAGGTACTAACAATACGGATGGCTTTTTTTTTGTTCATTTCCCACGATAGATCACAATTAATACTTCTGAGGAAGGTGCATGGATTTAACATCACAAATTCTCAGCAAGTCTAAAAGTAAATTTTACTCTCTAAATACCTGTAAGGATTTATTAAAGGCTTAAATGATTAGAATCAGGCTTTTGATGAACTGTAACTCAACCCATGTATACATTTTCATGCAAACACATTAACAAATCACTTCCATCATAAGCATTGTAGTGGCTGTTATGATAACAAGGCTAGGTAGTGTCTGTAGTAATATACTGCATAATGTCCAAAATATGAAGTTCCTGGCATCTATACTTAAAAGCTGAAAGGAATAACAATAGTTTTAAGAGCAGCAATTACCTGGAAGATAAACTTCCTAAACATATTAGGTTATGTAACTTATATCACTAAAATATTATCAAAAGGCAAAATAAAAACTTTCATACCAATATGCAGGCGCTTTTATTTTTTTCAATGCGTAAGAGACAATTTTCTCCATTAGTGTTTAAAAATCTAATCCCTATACTGATGTCTCCTTATTTAAAAATCCATCAAAAAATAATAATCAATTTTGTACATGACTTTTTTGCTTTATGCATCATTTAGAAGTCAACCTTCTCTTAACAAATTTTTGAACAGTGAGACTTACATATAGAGTAACTGTGCCACAGTGGTCAATCTTACATTAATATATGCTGCTGCTTAAAAGGTCATACCAGGTGAACTGTACAGTGAGGTATCTGAAAATCTTTGTGTCAGATTTAGTCTCACTGTCAGTGTAGTTATTTCTTTACTGCTTGTGAAGAAAGCATGGAGAAAGACTAGTGTGAAAGCAAAATGTTCACTTGCAGCAGGATTGAAATGTTACAATTCTTATCATTGTAAGATATATGAAGGGAAGATTGCTATGCTAAAAAGCCTTGGAGCAGAGAGAGAACACGGATGAAAAAAGGTAATTTTATAGTATCACACAGAGAATGAATGAAATCTATGGCTTTACATTGCAAACAGAGTAATAAAAAATAATAAAAAATAACACCCATATCTTGAGCAGATGTCTGAATGCTTCTAAGCATTAAAGCAAGTATAATTGGGATTGGTAGATACAAAATAAAATGCTCTCTTTATTAAAGTTCATTCTGAAACTTCTAAGATGCAAATATTTTATTCCTATTTTGGTAAAAAGGAGTTTTAGTCCCAATAAATATATCTAAACTAATGTCAGAAAGCAACATGTTTTGAAACAACACAGCAGGACTAACCGCAGGAAGTATTAGAATGCCTTCTAATTTTCTTGTAAATTGTCTTTAGATTCTGTAAGTGCTGATTGTATACATGGAGGAAGTCTGACTTGACAGGTACATGGAAATTCACACCCATATCTCAGAACAGAATGCTTTAGCTCTACTGCAGTGCACAGAGATGATCAGTCTAAAAGTTCATTTTTGCAAAATTGCATCTACAGATAGACAAACTTTTAAAGTGAAGAATAAGACAATTTAAAATTTTCAGTTTGCTTTTATGGCAGGCATATGCAAAACTGACATGTCATGTCAAATGCTGAGGTACTTTACTGTTGATCTCTTTGCAATAAACTTTTTCCACCCAAGATAAGATAATAAGCTCAGCTAAATTTCCTGTGTTACATATGCTTACTCCAGAGAAACTCTTTACTTAAGTAAATGAAGCGAATGGATGTCTTTGCTAATCCTATGAGATGAATTTGTAGGACCTGTGCTGTGTAACTACTGCATTACTCACTAGGGTGCTCAGCACTCTGTGGTGTGTTGTAAACACAACAGGCATTTAAACAAATATTTCTGCTCTGTACCTGATTAATTACCCCCTTCTCTAAGCTGAGTAGTAGCATCTGATGAAGCTATACATTTCTAAATGGCAACAAGAGAAAGGCTAAATCCCTTTAGACCAGTTAGAGCTATGGGAACACAAAGTTTCTGCAAGTATTATTGCTAAAGCGTGATTTTCTTCCCCTCTGATAACCAGGTATCTCCTGCTATCCTCATTTGATCAGCCCTGTAACCCTCACATATCCTATATAACTGTTGTTATGATCAAAGCTTTTCAGGTTACATTCTTGCAGCTCAATTTCCACCACTGAAACAGATTTGCTTGTACACATCCCGGTTTACATTTGATGGCATTACATCACATTATTTCAGCAAGTCCATTTTGCTGTTCAGCATGTCAAAGAAAATTACAGTGGAAAAATATAACAGGCAACATGAAAAACTCAAAATCCAAGATGGAAGCACATAGGCTGTGGAAATAGGGATGGTCCACCCAGCAGGAATACAGAGCCTGAGTAGAAAGGAGATGGAGATAGGAGTCAAAACACAGCAGAGTTTGAAAGTGGCAAAGGATATGAAGGGAAACAAAGATTTTCAACAAGAAGGAAGCCAGAGTTATGACATGGCTGGCAGGGCTGAGACTTCTTCAGCAAGGGCCTTGCCCAGAGCAAGGCAAGTAGGAGAGGTCAGGGGAGCAATCAGATCAGCTCCAGAGGCCAGATAATCAGGCAGTTCCACAGTGATGAGGCAGGTGTTAAGGTCAAGCCTGCAAATGAGTCTGTGGGTCAGGGTCCAGGTCTAGATCAACACAGCATGAATGTGATGCTGCTGCAGTGTAGCTCAGAAAAGGATAAGGGGAGGAGGAAAATCCTGCTCAGGCTTCTCAGCAAAACTGTCCTCAAGATCAGACACCAGCCCCATCCCTAGGCCAGCTCTGCAATCGAGCAGACAAACCCTCAGGAAGTGATGGGAGGATGAGCGGAAGGTCCTGGCACTTGCAGTGCAACTTCAGCAGCTAATTAGCAATAAACAACTGTCTGAAAGCTTCAAACTGCACTGTCAGAAGTTTTCAATGGTTTCATTCATTCATAAAGGGAAAGCGAGCAGCTCTGTCAGTTTTTTTTTTTTTTAATTTTGGAAAACAATGACAAATATTGCTGTGTGGAAATCTTAAGATGCAATTTACTTAAGGTTGTAGCTCAAAGATTTCTGAGGTTGCATAGACATATTTTTCCTTTTCCTGTGTAAATATTTGAAAAAACTGAAAAAAAAAGTCACCTTATCTAGATGGATTTTTTAATGAATTATCACTTTTTATTTAATCTTTGAAGATCTAACTTTTCAGAATTCATAAACTAACCCATATATAGCAAAAAAAAAAGAAAAAAAAAGCTCAACTTCCATTTTTTAACAAGTAGAACATGTCAACAGAAGTATAAATTAACAGAACTTGAACAAGATTCGATGATTTTATAAGAACAGTGTATTCATGAAAGCTGTAATTTTGGCAGACCTGCAGCCGTTAGTAATACTTGCTGTCCCTGAAGAGGAGAAAAATGAGGCAATAGTTATTCTGAGCAGTAGTGGAACAGAAGACTGCAATTTTATAAGTGAATTCTACAGTTCTTTTTGTTTTTATTGTAGTGGGGTTGCAGTCTTTATTATGAGCTAAATAGACATCTAATTATCTAAGAAGTAACACTGAAGAGTATATGGCTAAATCTCTAAAGAGGCTTCCAGTCTTCTAAAGCCTAAAATAGTTATTACTAGCCAAAGCCAAAACAGTAGAACTCAGTCTTTCAGTATGACACATATTAAGACATGAGCTCCAAAGAATAAGCTGTATGAGCCAAAAAATTGTAATAGGAGCAAATATGAAACCTTGGTACTAGGAAATCAGTCTAGAAATCTGAACTCGATTCTCCTGCATCTGAGGATGTGGATATTATAACCAGAATAAGGGTAATTTCAGTTTCAGCTGTCCAATGAATATTTTAGAAAACAAAAACTTCCTAGAAGAATATTTTAGTAAACAAAAACTTCCTAGAAGAGATCAGACCATAGAAACAGAACCCCAAAACCCCACATACCCAATCACTCAGTGGTTATTATTTTCTTTGAGGACATTACGTATACATGGGTTCAAATATTTGCATCATGATAGTGAAAGTGAATGCTTAATCACTAAGCAAGTAGGAAAATGGGATATAAACAAAATCTACAAATATTGAACCCATGCCTGCATTTGGTAGTTAGCTTGTTCTAGGTACTGAAATCTCTGAAGAAAATGAAACCTGCAAGAAGAAACACCCAGTCTGAGATTCCCTCACTGTGACCATTTTGGCACTGGAAGCCTTCAATTGTCTAAAGACTAGGGCATTGGGTGAGACTGTATTTCAGTGCAGCCTGATAAAGCAACTGGAAGAGAATGAAGTGTCTATGATTTTGTTAATCTAGTTTCAAATTGAGATCTTCACTTATATTTTGGACTGGATTCAGTATGACAGCAGTGCAAGTGTGCTTTGAGGGGAACTGGAGCACAAGAAAGCTGGTATTCTGCATAGTGTTTCGGAGAGTAATTAAGTCAGTGAAATAGGGATTACTTTTGGCATTAAGACACACTTAGCATGAAAATTCCTATTATGTTCCAATGTAACAAAAGACAGGATTCAGTTACTTAAATATGTTTGTCACTTGCCACTGAGATGCTTTAGCATCTCCAGGCCATACACATGGGCCTGGTTGGTATAACAGCAAGCACAGGACCTGCTGCAGTTGGCATCTTCAAGCTGTGAGGAGAGCTTGTTGGAAACAGAAGACTCAAATGAAGCTAAAAAGTGGCTGCAGTTGTCCTTTAAATGGTTAAACACAGAAACATAAGTTTCCAAATAATAACTATGAAATAGTTAATGCATTAAGCCAGCAAGTCTAACTGTATTGTCAGATAAATCCAACATATGCATGCATGCATATATGTGTGCTTAAGTGTTTGTACGTAAGGTATCTTGCCATGTAAAAGTCTTGAGCTAAATCATACCAAGAAATAATTTGTTTTACAATAACAATCAAAATATGTCAAGTAAAGTTCTAGACTATGAAGAAAGAAAAAGTCCTTTAGAGTAAAAATTATTCCACAAGTCAGTTTCTTCCATTTTTCACTCATTCATCATGACTATGAAGAAAGATTAGTTACAGAATTCTTACTATTTTTTCTTTTCTGACAGTTTATCAGGTATTTTCAAAAATTTGCTGTATTTTTTTTGTATCAGAATAATGGAATTTAATATCAGAAAATCAGGGAATTGACTTGAGCTGATAAACATGGTCAAAGGAAAATGTTTGCTGTTTGTTCATCAAAGAAATGGCTTTATTCCTTGAAAAGTATCTCATTAAACTGAGATGGAACAATGAAAAGCTCTTTACATTTGCTTTCATTTCTTTAAGAGCTGTACAATGACATGTAGTATTTGTACCTATGGAATTCAGAGACTAATATGTAATTGAAGAACTCTATTAATCTATTTCTTTGTGAAAAAGGCAATAGCATTCACTATGATGCCTTAAAGTCAAGAAAAAATATTTTAATATATTTTATGAAAGTATGTGGCACAAACTAATCCCACTGAAGAAAACTGCTGAATAATTTTATATTTATGGAAATATTGTGATCAACACTGGGTTTATTTTCGTCACTGGCAAGTCTTCTCCAATACTGCCATCTATAGAGTCTTTCAAACATTACATTGGTGTCCCCTTAAATGAGAATATTATCACGCCTGTGAAAACCTACAATTAACCAATCTGAAATTATTTGGTTCTTCATTCCTCCACAGAATCAAGTAAATTATCTAGGACACACATTTCATATGTTTAGTAGCTAGAGGAATTCTAGCTTATGTATAAATATATCACAGTGTTTAACAGAATGTCAGAGGAAATTCACTGACTGCAAATAAATTTTTGCCCAAGTTTTCCACTGTCTGAAGTGATACCGTTTGTGACAGTATGAGAGATGTATTGAATCCACTAAACAAATTAAAAAAAAAAAGAAAGAAAAAAAAAAAGATAAACCACAAATATTTTGCTGTTGATGACTACTTCAAGGAGGTGTCATATATAGTTGCTGTGTGAAACTTTTCTCTAAACCTTCATTATTGGCTACTGCTAAAGACAGGATTACTAGCCTCACAGAGAGACATTGTTCTTATAGAGGAGTAAACTGCTGAGACACAATCTAGTAGGGATTAGAATACAATTGCAGACAATCATTATGGATAACATAACTATTTTTAATGTCCACATCCCTTAATAACTGTTATGAAACAGATACTGAGTTCAAATACATAATAATAATGTGTTATAAATTAAACTATCTGCAGCAAAAGGTGATCAGCTTGTCGCTTCTTCTACAGAAAGAATCACAGAATCATAGAATAGTTGGGGCTGGAAAGGACCTTAAGATCATCTAGTTCCAACCCCCCACCAGGGGCAAAGACACCACGCACTCAACCTTGCCACCCAAGACTATGTCCAACCCAGCCTTGGAGCATTCACAACTTCCCTGGGTAACCCATTCCAGTGCCTCACCACCCTTACAGTAAAGAATTTCTTCTTCACATCCAGTCTAAACTTTCCCTGTTTAAGTTTGAACCCGTTACCCCTTGTCCTCTCGGTACAGTCCCTCATGGAGAGTCCCTCCCCAGCATCCCTACAGGCCTCCTTCAGTAATTGGAAGGCTGCTATGAGGTCTCCACACAGCCTTCTCTTCTCCAGGCTGAACAGCCCCAACTTTCTCATCCTGTCTTCATACGGGAGGTGCTCCAGCCCCCTGATCATCCTCATGGCCCTCCTCTGGACTTGTTCCAACACTTCCATGTCCTTTTTATCCTTAACCGTCAATCTTTGCTACTTTTTCTCACAAGTAGTAATCATACTGAAGCCAGTAGGTCAACTATTTACTTGCAGGAGAGCTGAAACAACCAGTACCTTAGAGATTTCTCCCTCTTCAGAAACTTGTTAAGATATCTAATTACAGAAGTACTCATTTTGCCAAAAAATAAGATGGATTTTGTTGTGCAAAGCCATGCAGTAGGCTCCCCAAAGTGCTGGGAGCTGGAATCTCTGTTGGTTTTGAACATCGTGTGTTAATGAAATAGCTACACTAAATTATATGCTGATGTGGGTTGAAGGTTCAGTTACGCAGAAGACAATTCAGAGTTGTCTGGTTTTTCAGTTGCAAACCTTAAGTCAAATGAACAAACCCTTTTATTAACAATATATTTTGGTGGGAAACGTAACCATTTAAAAAAAAAAATCCTAGATAAACTGTTTTCCTTACATTCTTAATCCTAGTGGTTAAGGCAGGAATAAACTAAGAATTAACACTGTGCCAGATCTTGGCAATGTTTGATTGCTGTTTAGGCACTTCAATATTTGGGCTGGTTTTTCTGTGTTACCGTTACAGTTCTGACCTTTTCAAAACAGTGGAACAGAATTATCTGCTGCTTCATGTGTCATGAGCATTCTTAGAAGTGGTCTGAGTCCAGATGGCAATGTTTACATTAAGTAAAAAAGACTCATAGATAAATATTCCGTTTCCTTTCATTTCCTTACAACCAATTTTTATTCTGGCAGTATAAATTAATCATTTTTTAATTTGTTTACATCAGTGTTACCTTTAGAAACCTAACATCCTTGAAGAACCATCCTGTCTTATGAGTGTTAATGGGTTTGGACAACAAAGAACACCAAAGAAGTGGAGCTTTAATTTATTCTAGAATTAATGTGTTACACTGCCTTGCCTGAGCAGGCTTTGTTCCTTGGACTCATTCAGATGTAATTTTCGACCCTCTTCTCTCTTCCTAGTGCTCCTTCTGGATGCTTGCCTTTCCAAAATAGGTCCTCAATTGCATAGGCATCTTCCTACTGCACTTCAGTCAGCAGTCTGATGCCTACCTGCTACACCATTTGATATTTCTCTTAGAAAAACAAGTCCTGGCACTCACTTTGGCAGGTTGAAATGTCAATGAAATATTTGATCTCAGAGTGTCAGACCTAAAAATGCCAGTGAAAATACTTGCTGAATATTCATGGATTATGTACAGCATGCTGGATATGCAGGATAACTGAAACTACTACTTTCTCTTTGTCAGCTGTGTTGATTTCTTCTAACTTCCTCTGAAATACAAGATTTAATGCACATCTTACTGTAACATTCTGAGAATATTGTTCAGAATTTATACTTTGGCAATGAGCATTGTGAAAGGAGACCTCTCTGTGAATTTCAGACCATATGAGCCATTAAAACTATGTTCTTCAACTTTTACCTTTGTAGTAAGTTTTCTAGCTGCCAAACTCTTGTTCATGTAGCTCTGACTTCTAAAGCTTAGCCATAACGTACCATATCTCTGTGCTGATAGTCATTGCACCCTTGGTGGTTTGAGTTGCTGCTCTAAGCAGGTTACTTCATGTTACTCTTTAAGAACAGTTATGTCTTCAGCTGCAGATATACTTGCATCACCCATGTACGTAGCTCATAAAGAACAACTGTAATTTTTAATGTTTTCTAGGCAAGTTAGTTGCTTGGGTTTTGTCAGTTTATGTTTAAGCACCCTGGAATATGTGGGCACAGTAATCTTCCTTATTATTGTAGTTCTACACCTAGTGCACCATTTACTCACTTCACCTGACATGTCCTGTCGTCATGCAATTCATACCATTCTTCTGTATTTTACTGGTTGCTATTATTTGGTCAAGTCCTATTTGTTCTTACTGTTTGTTATTCTCCTCTGCTTTATTTTCTTATAAATCTCATCTATCTTTTTCTCACACGTCTTTTCCTTCTTTCTTGAACATTTTTTTAGTCTCCATCATTTAATTACCATTTGTTCTTTCCTGGTTCCTTGGGTTGTTCATTGCTCTCTGTCTCTTTTTCTTTCGGCTCTGATAACCACCATCAATCCAGAGATGAGATATTCAGTCTTGATAAGCAGCTGTTTTTTAGCAATTTGCCATCCACCAAAAGTGCAAGGTGCACTTCAAAAAACCTCATGATAATTTGTTATTCTGACAGAGTGAGGTGAAACACAGGGCAAAGAGTTTGGTCAGGACCAATTCTCTCTATTCATAGAACCACATCTTTTAAATAAACCAGACAGGAACTCTCTAGTGTGTTTACCAGGTAGAGGAATTACTAAAAGGTTGACAACCTACAAGAAATACAATTTTCTGTTGCTCAGATATGCACTATTTATACTGGTAATAGTGGCCATCACAAGAAGATCCAAATCTATTCTGAAACAAGAAAACAGGAGTGTTTACCTGATTAATTACCTGCTTTATGTATAGCACCTGTCCTGGTGATCCGTGCCTTGAGTTCAGATGGCATTGCTTTCAAAAAGCTTACTTGAAATGAGAATTCAAAGTTGAAAAGTTCATCTAAAGAGCCCTGAAAAGCTCTTTGCAGCAGATACAATAGAGCAAGCACATTCTTACATGGAATAAAGAATTTAAGAATGACCTTCAACACACCTCCTTATGGTGAGCTTGGGAATTGAACTAATCAGGATAATGCTACTTTGCAAGGCTTTCTGTCCTCTTGGCATTTAACAAATCACAGCTGCACTGCCCATAAAAATTTCACTGAATAATTTGAAAAAAAAAAAAAAAAAAAAAAAGAAACAGATATTAAAAAAAAAAAAAAAAAACCGCAGTTAGAAAAAATACCTAAAAATGCATAGCTTTTTTCTTTTCCTTTTTTGATTTTTTTTTTTCCTAATAGAAACACCACTTTCTAATATAAAATCTATTTTGTACTTTGGGTCTTTGCATGATATTTAATTGATATATTACAACATACTGTGTTTTTCCACCAAGGCATTATAGCATACCTGCATGTACAGTGTACTATCCATTTGACATACCTTGTTCACAATAGGTACCGGTTGTTCCAAGAGGACAGTGACACGTGTAGCCGTTAGGCAGCGGCACACAAGTACCACCTTGTTTACACAGATGTGGAGGAACATGCTCAGGTTCACACACTGACACTGTTTCTGTGCAAAATGCACCTTTCCATCCAGGGAGGCAGTCACAGCTACAGTGGTAAGTGAAAGGAAAGAATGCAACATTATTACCAAAAGAATCAACAAGACAGTAGCAATGTAATCAACACTTTCAGGTCTGAATACTTGTATTTAGCCATCTGAACCAGAAGGGTTAAGAGAAAAGTGTAGTAACAAAGTTTCTCATGGTAATTTTATTTTTTTTTTTAATTGTAAAAGAAACATGTACCTAATAGGAAATATTTTATTTTATATCTTAGTAGTCACACTAGCTGCAAATTTAAAATAAGTATGAATTCTATAGAAATTGTTAAATAAAGAATATATTTAGCATTGATGTTACTAATACCTTCCTTACTAAAATGTTTCAAACTTGTTAAAATGAAATATTTTAGATCTGTATTTTGGAATTTAGTGACACTTTATGATAAACAGAATTACTCCCTTGAATAAGACCACTTACTGATTTTTCCCTGGAAGTTTTCTCTCTCACAGCTAAGAATGAGAACTTGTATATCTTGATTGATGTTTAGGCCATGCCTTGTTGTATATGTGCAAAATCTTGAATTTTTCTTCAAACTCACTGCACTACACTTTCCCCATTAATCAGCTCACTGTTTCTGGACAAAACTTAGCTAGGAGCCTGTGAAACTGCTGTTTCACTGAACCTTCAGATAAGACAACATGTAAACAAAACACAGCCAACAAGCCTTTCAGAGTGATAAACAGCTATTTGGAATGAAGGGGGAAAGAGGACAGGACCTTGCAAAAGCAAAAGCACCTCAATTCATCAAAGTCAGTATCAGAACACTTCCTGTCTCAGCTGTAAATGTTATGCTTTGATGCATGAAAGCGACTGAGAAGTAGTTTAACCCCCTGAGTGCAAACAGAAATGTTTGCTTCTTGGGCTGGGAAGCAGGGTGTTTGAAGCTGAAGCTGCTGCTGTTGGGCAGCATACACAAGGGTTTTCCCCTTTTCTCTTGCTTGTCTCTGTGTATAAATTTCTTTTCATTCTTGTCTTTTAAGACTTAAAAAAAAGGCAGGCTTTTAAATGAGTTGAAAATTATTTTTGGAGAGTTGAATATGTTCGCTGTGGCCTATAGTGGCAAAGGTCTATGAAAGAAAAAAATCTCTTGTACTTAACAGTTCTGAGAAAGTTAGACTGTGATTGGAAAGTTTAGATCCAAGATTTCCTAATCTTTAGCAAGATAAGGGAAGATGTAATCTTTCAAGTCCTTTCCATCATGTGGCCTCTTATGCTGGTCTAGTTTTCTCTATATTTTATTGGTTGTCATTGCTTGTTTTTCAAAACCAGGAGAATAAAATGGTTTTAAACATCACTAGTGCTTTTACTTTTAGAGATTTAAAGACCCATTTAGAATTATAGAGTATCTCAAATTAGAAGGGATCCATAAGAATTGTTGAGTCCAACTTGTTCTTTGCAAGACTAAGATTAAAACTAATCATATGGCTAAGAGCATAGTCCAGATGTTACTTGAATTTCTTTAGATATAAAGGTGAAATTCATTCTGAGATCTAGACACCTTATTTTATGTTATGCTAAATGTTGCCTTCCTAGAGATATGTGAGAGGCAACTAATAGAGGCCACTGAATGCTCAAATTTAGGCAATGGGATCCTCAGATAGTTGCTTGAGCTCATGTGCTAATCAATAATGTGATCCAGCTGAAACAGTCAGGGGAACTGGAGCACTATCAATCCCACAAACCAATATACACATGGCTGTAATGATGAGGTACTGCATTCAGTTGTCTCAACATAGGTATTTAGTGCCATCTGACATGCCACGGCATATCAGATATCTGCATAAAACCAGCAGATAAGATATAAGAACTACAGAGGACTTATCCCCCTTCTGGACATCCTATAAATACTAAAAAAAGTATATCAGGATCTGTGTTATTAGAATGCCATTGACTGTGTAGGATCTTATGCGTTTAACTCACATGGAGTCTGAAGAGATTAAGACTGGAAGGAAATTGACTATACTTAAACAAAGAGAACAGTGGAAATGTGTCCCATTTAAATAAGCCAATTTTAATGACAATTTTTAGATAGCAAATTCAATCCAAAACCTTTGTTGAGGTAAGCCACAATAATTACAGAAATACCTTTACCCTTACAAGCTATGCAAGTATGTACTTGTATTAAAATTTAATTCCATCCGTGTACTGAAAATGGGTTCAAATTGAATTAAACCTAATAATGAAACAAGAGCAACTACATTTATGGGGTATACCTCTACCATATAGATGTATGGTTTGATTTGCTAAACTGAAGTGACTAGTGTTATTTAAAGTCTACAAATTACAGGAAGATCTACATAGGTCTGGAGATGTAATAGAAGACTTAAATGAGTCCTAAGCTCTT
The DNA here is from genome assembly GCA_032466535.1 of Forpus xanthops. NCBI lineage: Eukaryota > Metazoa > Chordata > Aves > Psittaciformes > Psittacidae > Forpus > Forpus xanthops. Next base: position 30,942 of record JASSUY010047480.1, read on the forward strand.
CTGAAGCAGAAACTGAAGGTTAAATTGTCTGCCCACAAGCATCTAGACTGACAGTACATGCACATGCTTACATTTTAACAGACTGAATCCTGTCTGTTATGCCTAATGTTTTGTTCAAAGTGCACACAAGACATACTTTTTCTCTTACTTCAGCAACAAGCAATAGCCATAATGCATATGTGTTTTCTATTTTGTATGATTCTGTGCCATAAGTAAAATAATGGAGGATATTATTGTCCTTTGAATATAAAAGTCTTGATTTTTATTATTCAAATATTTCATTTTTATTTTTTTAAACATATTAGTTGTCCTCTGTTGCTGGCCAGAATGTAACGTGTAATGCTGTATATCCCTGCTTCCATTAAAATCTAAGCATTATTGCAATAGCAACTGAATCTACAGCATTGCACACTTTCTGGCACATTGGTGAAAGTAAGACATAAAAATAGCTCAAAGGAGTGGAAAAAAACTCTGGAGACATTGCATTTCAGGAGGAAAAATATCTGAAAACAAACTCAGTTCCCTCAAGGACTCTGCTTTCAAAGGAATGTAGATAATTTGAAAACAGAAAGAAGTTCCTTCTGGGTGAATGTGAGATGGTATCGACAGCTACTACTACATTGAAAAAACTGATACGTATTCTACATCCACACCTCTTTCTTTGGCAATGTTTCACTTTTTTGTGAGAGGAAAAAGTGGCCATTACTAGTACATTTTGTCATAAATCTGGATGCCAGTGACTTCAGTGGAGCAGAACCAGTCCATGGAATTTCTTCAGAAAGTTCTCCAGGAAATGGCAACACATCATTCTAATATTTTAGTTTTGATTTCATTAAAGTAAGATTAAAATTCTCTGTGTAACTAATGGAACCCTTCATCAGTTTTCCTTATTTCTTTCCCCCGAATAAGGTGATAAGCTCCTGGAGATGACTGTTACCAAGCCACTAAACTACCGTAGTTATAAGTCTAGAGATCAGTCCATGCTGTAGTCTAAAAAGGATATGTATACTTACTAAACAGTAGATCCACTTTCTATGCACTTCCCACCATTTCTGCATGTTATTAAACTGCATGGGGAATCTTTACATTGTCCGACACTGCGACCAGAATTGGGGTGACCTTCTGGATTTCCTAGTGATTTAAACTCCTGATTCATGCTGGTGCGAACTTGAACATCAAAAATGCAACCTCAAAAGTCAAATGAGAAAATAAATTAAGTTTAAACTAGATACAAAATGTCAAAAGAAACCAAATAGCTGGACACTGGACTTAGGAGTGACTAGGTAAAATTTTGTGTTTACACACTCTTGCTCTTATAAGAATGCATCTGTATCAGATGAAAGTGGTAGCCCTCTCTCTGCCCCCAAAAAGAAAAAAAAAACACAACAGAAAAACCACCAACAACAGAAAAGGGAAACACGCATCAGGAAGTCTGCTTGATGTAAAATATGTTAGAATCTAGAGAACACTGACAAATGTAATGGAGGCAGGGAACATGGACTTGAATTCCCTTAGGCTGAAAAGAACCCCTTCAAGGAAAGACAGAAATTGTCCTCTTCTTAAGTGAATGCTTCAGCCCCTGCTACCTATAGATCACTTCGCACATGATCACATTTTAAAGTAGGTATATGCTGTCCCTTTAGACCCTTAATCTCAGAAAACATTTCTAAAGTGTAATGTATACTATTAAGGCAAACACTTCCAGAGCCTGTTACTTGGTCCTGTGGGCAAGTGACCTGGTAGTAGTCATGATTATATTATCAAACTTTTAGAACAGTATAGCTGCATCCAGGCAACTGATGGGAAATGGTCCCTAGATTATGTTAAATCCCTAAATGCAGCAAAGAATTTTTTTGAAAAATGATAGTTGTCACAAATCAAATATTTATCAGGGACCACTGTAAGAATATATTTGCAGAGATGATTGAGTGCCAGCACCTGGATCTGCGCTCTGACATTCTTTTGATTTGTAATGGTATTCCAAGTGAAAAGGGGAGCCAAAGCTTCAGAGTGAAGCAGAGGTGTTTCTTATACTCTACCTCCAGGCAGCTCCTGCTTAGCCTGTGAAAAAAGACTTTGGAGAGTCCTTATACTTTCTAGAGACTGCACACGGTGTTTAGCTTTATGGGTCTAACCTAATTCTGTAGTATTTCTGAATAATTTTTCCAGATTACATGCTTATTTATGTACAGCAAAGCTGAAGATTATGCATATAGTATATAATTTTTGATCAAACCCCAAATAACTTTTCAAAATATACCTGAACATCCATTGCTTTTAAAGCCACATTTAAAAGTGTCTTAAGCACTTTTGAAATGTCACCCATACCCATACATAAATATATACAATTTCAAACTAAAAATCACTTTAGTTGAATCAGTACAGTAATGTATTTGGAAATGCCAATAGCTTTCTAAGTCTGATTTATACAATTTAGCTGTAAATTCCCGTACTGTCTGAAATAATGAGAAAATATGTATTCAGCAGTGCACGCCAGAGGCTCATTGCTTAATATCAAAATCGAGGAAAGGATATTAGGATATGGAGATTGCAAGTAATCATCACACTGTTTTTTAGAAAGTTTGTGCATGATTCACTGAAATCACTTAAGAAAAAGTCTCAAACCTGAAAGATGGAATGAATGTCACATAATTTGTTTTGAAAAAATTAGAAATAATATTTACAGAAAGATAACTATTTTAGCTACAGTTAGAATGGTGTTATTAAAACTAGCTTTTGTAGGCTTTTTCCATATTACACATGTTCTGTGGTTCTGTTTATATGGACAGATAACTCATTAAGCAATGTAAAATAACCTATTTTAATGATTATTTGCAATCTTCATATTATTGCTTCTCTGCTTTCAAGAGTGCTGTTTTTAGGTCTCTCTGTGCTCATTAAATCCTAACTAACGTTTCGTCTGTTTATCAGTAGCAGATAAAGCATGTTCTGTTCTCCTAAGTGTTGCTGGAGTACTAAGAAAAAAGCAGCTCAGAGCTCTTTGTAAACAATGGAAAGCACACTGAGTACCCAGGAACTGGTAAGGTCATCATGGAAAATGAACTATCATTTGTGTTGATGACTAGTTTAACTGTACCAGCAGAACATCTAGGTTAGGAACAATTCTTGAGCACTTGTAAACAAAGAATATAGTGGGTACAATAGTATTTTGGTCCAGTTTTATGAGTTTATCTGGTTTTCTTTCATTTAATTTTCTTATTTCTTCTAGTTCTTAGCAAGTGGGATGCAAAAAGAGGATTCAGAGAAGCAATTTGAGCCTGTTGTAGCAACCACTATAAAACCTTCTGCAGAGGGATCAGCTGATGAATGTGCTTTCTTTCTAATCTGCATTCTCTCTGCTCTGCCCATTCTGGGCCTCTTTTAATGAGAGACTGCCAACTATTCTGAATAGCAGAGAGGTTTTCTGACACAGCCAAGTCTGTAAGAGGAACTTAGAAGTTTCTGAATTTGTGAGTTAGACTTGATTTGATCCTGAAGATCAGAGCTTGATGCAAGTAAGCTGAAGCACAAGACAGTTTACTCACAGAGGGTATACTATCTTTTTAGTTGAAATCTTTTGCCTAGTGACTCCTTAGACCACACTTGAAGATTTCTGTCAACAACTTTTTTTTCACTCTCAATTTCATATATGGCTTTCACCCCAGTCTAGCAGATCTCTCAAACCACCAAAGAGCTACCAATAATGGATCAAGGAAACTTCGGAGATTATGATAAGAAATGCAACTTCATTACTCAACCTTAGGTTGTTGGTTTTTTTTTCATCATATATGCCTATCACATAAAGCATTTTTTGCAAAAAAATTCTCACTAGTGTCCCTTTCCTGCTTGTAAGCACTTGGCATTAATTTGACTAAAAAATACATAAAGCAGTCATTTTCAAAATGTACTAAAAATGCAGCCAGAGAATTTACAAAAATAGATGTCATAAATTTACACATTTCAAGAATTCTACCTGTCCTGAAGTGCTTTGTTTTTTCCCTGTTTTTATTCAAAGTTTATGAGTAGTGTTATGCTTGTCCGATAGAGAAGGCCCCCGCAGTGACCACCCAGTGCTGCTCTGAGTTGTGAGCCAAACACCTAGAGGTCCTGTACTAATCATACCAAGCTGCAATGCAAGAGGCAACACTGTCTAAAAGCTTCTTCAGGAGCCACTTTCCTTCTGGGACATCTGTGATGCAGGAACATAAAGAAAAGCAGTTTTTGCCCTGGCAGGCTTGCAGTGTACTCCATTTTATTATGAACATAAACTTTGACCACAAGGCTATATTTGTATCTATTTGGAACACCACTGAGTTCTGGGTTTACTTCAAAAAGTGACTTCAGTAACTGGAATTTCATTTACTTCTTTGTAGAATCATTTATGTGAAAAGATGGCTTTTTCAGTGTGAAAAAGATTCCTCAAAAGCTCAGCTTAATGGTGGAGAACTTCTTTTGCCTTTTTATTCCTTCATTTAATGCTATTTGCTGTCAAGCAACAGGTTGCTTCTATAGCCATACTTAATCCTGTTTATGAAAAAGACTACAGGATCAGTAACTACAGCTCTGTTCTTCACTTCTTTCTGGCTAAAGACTTCATCCTGCCACCATGGATGGCATGTTTCATGCCCTGTGATGTTTCATGTCCTGCCATGAAACGTTAGAAGTTTGCCTCTTTTTCTACCTGCCACCAGATTTCTCTCTGCCTGTTTCAGCTATGTGAAGTCTGGAAACTGAGCTGTAATTTGTGGCTTTTTGTAAATAACTGTCTATCTCATTTTGTGTAGGTGATTCATAGAGTTGAGTTGTGCTGACCTGAGAGTAAGGCAGTTGCTTTTATACTGCATTTCATATTGTCCATAATGAGCAGGCTGAGTCTCCCGGGCCACAAGACTTGCAGCTTCCTAACACCCACACTGACTTTTTAGAGCAGAGGCAGTATGCTCTGCTACACACCTCAGAAAACTCTCAAAGGTCCTTTAATTGCACTGTTATAGGTCAACAAGGAAAAGCTGGACGCTTAAGTAAACTATACTACATGTTAACATTAAAAAGGTGCATATAAGCCCACAAAGAGCTATAAATTCAGATGAAGCTCAAAGTTGACAGCACCTCAAACTCCATATGAATTTGGTTTCATCAGAGCTCTACCATTACATGCTAATGTTAGGTATGACCAACAGGAATCTGGTGCTTCACTTTAACCAGCTTTACAGTTTTTTGACAGTCTTACAGGTTCTTCATGTTGCAACTGTGTTGCAATGGCCAAATTTCTACAAATGCAGTTCATCACAGAGACTGAAGAAAGTTTTCTAAATCATTCAAGGTACCATCAAACACTCTTCAGCCTACCAAAAGAATCTGTAGGTGCCAATGTACAAATTTCCTGAACATTAAGCTCCCAACCTTTTTCTAATTAAATTACAATTTATTAAGGACATTTCAGTTTTCTTCTCCCCCACAGAAATTCCTTGAACAACAGCTGCTAAAGGCATGCAGGTAGGAGAGGAAATGGTCTGAAACAGTAGCTGTACACAATAAAAATCCTAAATGATTGCACACTGACACTGGGGACAGTTAGTCTGCAGCAGCAAGGCTGACCTCAATGTTTCTTGACCTAACAGTGATTACTTACAAAAGGAGAGGTGCACTCTGGTATTAGAAGCAAAATGGTTTTAATAAATCTTGTCTTTAAAAGCAGCCAACAGCAGCTTTCTAAAAGTCTGAGTGGTTTAATCAACAATGTGCTAGATAAATTAATCTTGGCTGTCACTTTCAGAGTTTTTCTGCAGGCTTCATATAGCTGTAGATTGGCTGAATTAAAATGCTTTTATATTAGTGGTATTGGAGTTCACACTCTAGAGAAGGGCTATGGAGGTTTATTTCTGACCATGAGGATCCTGAGAGCTGAAACTTGGGAGATTACTTCTGAGCTAGAAAAACAAATGAGGTGCTGATGACATCTGAAAATGTCATAGAAATTGATCATAGTGAAGTGCAGCTCCCTTGAAAGTCAAAATGCTCTGGAGAACAGGCACAAGCTGCTGCTGGGAAGTGAAGCATGGAATGGATTAGCAAATGTAGTAGACTTAACACTGTGAATGGTAGGGACAAAGAGAAAACTGTGGATATTCTCCACATTTGACAGAATTTTGAGGTAGAAACTTCTTTTTAAACAGTAAGAAAAATCAAAAAATAGGGTGATAACCAACAGTGGCAACAGCTTTGAACTACTTTTTGTTTTTTTTGGAAGAATTTTCATCTTGTCTTTGTAAAAATTTGGCCATCACAATACAGCTGCAACATGAGGAACCTGTAAAACTAGCAAAGTATTTGCAGTTGAGGTGAAGCACAAGATTCCTGTTGGTCACCACTAAAATTACCATGTCTATTAAAAAGAACAGAAGTATTTCAGAAATATTGACAGTATTAAAATACTTGCATAGACATTATATCTTACTATATGCCAATTTGCAAGCTGTTAAGAAGCTATGAAATTATAGCTGTTCAACCCATACTTCCCAAAAAGATGTAGACAGATAACATGCTAATTCGTATGTATTTTTGAGTGAAAAGTTAGCTACAGGAAAAGAAATTGATGCTGAGGAAGTTTTTGTGTAAGAACAAAAACAAAGGTGATGGCTGGAAAAGAAGCAGTTACATGGTCTTAGTGGAAATGGAGTGAAGCAGTATATGAAGATGAATTTTATTGCTATGCTTGCCTTTCATAATATGCCCCAGTTTTATAACTGAGAATTCCAACTTTGCTCTGTTATAACAAAATGTTTTCTTTTCATTTGAAAAGCTTTCCAGTGCTCAAAATAAATAGAAGTTTACCTCACAAATATTAAGCACATTATTCCTATGGAAGTAAGGAATGCAAATACAGAAGTGCTACAAACAGATACTTTACTTCATTGTTAATCTGATAGGAGTTGAATTAAGAGTTTTACAGAGCTTCAATTATCAGTTTTGTGGTGGGAATAATTATTTGTTAGATAAATAGCTAAAATACAGATAGCAGGAATTACTTAGGTCATGTCTAGAGACGTAGATCATGATGTCAGTGAAAAAAAAATCATATATTTTTCCATGATGTTTTACCAGAAAGAATCTTTCAGCGTGGAAGCTATTACTCAAACCAGCACTGCCAGTAACAATGATCAGGCTGAGCTGGGAGAAAAATCTATGCTACCTGACTGCAGAGAAAGGAAGTCCTTTTGGAGTAATGCTGCGCAACAGTGACAGATAAGAAAAACATCATATTATGACAAGCTTCAATTTTTATCAGAAATGGAAAGTATTAAAAATATTTAACAAAGTGTCTCTCTGTATAATTTTTTCTTAGTTATCACAGTGAAATAATGAAAAAGACGCAGGAATTTGCTTGGCTGAGCAAAGACATCCTAGTTTGTTTCCTCATAAGAATGAGATTTTAGATTTTTATTTCATAGGCCACTGAAACAATTTAATGTATGCTTTAAAAGGAACTGAAAATAGTAGATAATGTTTACCTTGAAAGCCGTTCTTAAATCTGGATCCCTTTGGCAGGAGTTCTGGAGCATACTCACTATAGCCTCCTAAATAAAACTGACTGAAAACATTGAGTCCAACCAGTTTCCCAGGAGAAGTGACAGTTTTATTCTTCTGATCATTCACCTTTTAATGAAATAGTTATATTTGTTACAACAAAGGAATTTACCTTATTAAGAACTCCTAATGAAGATGGTGCTCTAAACTTAACAGGGAAACACAAAAGTAATTTTTAAACTTCCCATATAAAATGTGAATTAAAAGGACAGTTCACCTAAAAGCTATCCTTCTAAATAAAATGATTCCTTACCTTTAGCCAGCCTTTTTTGAGATATCTGCCAAGATGGATAACATGAATATTAAGTGTCAAATCAAGTGGTTTACTAATGATTGTTGCTGTGCCAGAACCTAGATTGTAACTATATACTACTCTGCCATTTCGAAGGCCTAACTCCAAGAAATCATCTCCATTGAGACCTGAAAAGACAAATACAGAATTATTCCTTATTCCAAGCTTTACTGAATACTGATGCATAAAATATTCTCCAAATGCACTGAAAATGTATCAGCTTAGGAAAATTCTAGCCAGGAAGGTTTTATGTTTTGTATGTATATTTAATATCCTCTGTTTAACTTATAATACTGTTTCCAGAATTCTTGTAGATTTAAAATAGAAACTGCAGAGATTTTGAATATATAGGCATTTTGGAGGCCTTTTTTTTCACACTATAATAGGTCAGTGACATCCACAAAGCCTATTGTGTCTGTTGGATTTAGCAGTCATTGCTGTTCCCGCCACATGAATAAATGTGAATTCATGATGAATAAATGAATAATGAACAACATGAATAAATTCTTAACTTTCTCAAAAATCTTAAAAAAAAAAGCAAATTGAAATTCCAAATTGTGTGTGAGAATAGCCAATTACTTAATTCTACTTCAGCTTTCATGGTAGGTACTTTAACATACAAAAAAACTGTAGGGCACCTGCTGCAGCAAGGTAAGGAATCAACAGGGATATGGACCTGAAGCTCTAGCAGGTTTTATCAAGCTTGGACAGTTGCCCTTGACTCAAGAACGCTGAAGAGTTTATTGCAGCTGCCCCCACATAGAGTATATGTTACTGAAATTTCTCTGGTCAGAAAAGCCATAGGATTTAATTCTCTGAAGTCTTCTTAAACTTTCAGGTTAGAACTCATTAATTTGCAAGTATGCAATAAATAGTTTAAATTCTTTACATTTAGGACTACATCCTATAAGTGTAGTCTGTGTTTTTCAAGTACCATAGTATAACATCTCTTTTGAAAGATCTCATTAGAAAGTCTAACAAAAAGCCTATGAGTAAGAGTTAAATTATTGGACCCATTCCTGGTCACCCAGGTAAATAGATTGTAAGACTAGCATCTGGGAGACATGGTTTAGCGGGAGGTGTCCCTGCCCAGAGCAGGGGTGTTGGAACTAGATGATCTTGAGGTCCTTTCCAACCCTAACTATTCTGTTTTTTTGATCTTTGAAGAGAATTCAGTCCCTCTTCTCATACAGGCAAGAGTGGAACCACCATTAGAGCATGCTAAAGAAAACACAATCACCTGGCTTCATTTCACAAACTATAATTTCTTTTGCACATACTCAGTATGATTAAAGAATTGGGATACAAATAGTGGTAAAGGGAAAAAAAGCTCCCAATTTTGGATTAGGATGTCCTGAATAGAAATTCAAAGTTGTCAGTTCCTTTTTACCACTCTTCTATGAATTCAAGCAATTTGGTGCTCAATTTCATGCCAGCAAATTGCATTTTCTTTGTTATTTTTTTGTTTTCCTAAGACTATTTCATTTTGTATTTGTTTTAGTGAAGGTCTTCCTATTTGTTCTTGCAGTGTCAAATGGTGGCCTTCACAGAAATATGTGTCTTGATGCCCCTGCTTGAAGTGCATGGGGAATTTGCTTCATTTGCAAAGGATAAAGTAGGCTTTTCCTCAAAGAAAGTGCTACTTTTATCTCCTCCTTCCACTGAAGCTGTGCATACTGCTGTTTCATGTCCAAAATTGCCATATTCCACTTATCTCACATGTTCTAAATGTGCATGCTGCACTAACAATGTGCAGGTACAATAGCACAGTACTCTGCTTCTTCTATACAGAAGTTTGATTTTTCTATACACTATTTTTATGCACCATGAATTATACAAAAAGAAAAGCTTATTCCAAAGAATTTGCATTCACAGCCTCTGTAGAAAATGTCCAGTTATATTCAGTTGAATTCAATACGAATACTGTTAATTTTTATTACAGTGTTTTGTTCATGACTGAATGAAACCCCATTGCCTTCAGTTGAACTGGCACACTACTGCTGAACAACTTCCAAATTGAAAGTAACAAGTTTTTTTTTTTTTTTTGAATTGTTACCAAGGTTTCTATTTTCAGCAGTGTCCACAATGTACTTGCATATTTTGGCCTGCAAAACTGGGGGAGGCACATTAAAGATACAGTGTTATTTAAAATGCTGTCTGGATTTTTTAAAAAGCTTTCTTGGAAATAAAGCGCGTAAAAGAAATGCAACAGTGTCAGTGTTCCACAAAATTGACCTGACGGTGAAGGTAAAGTGAATCGCTAGTCTGCGTAAATGAGACTGCTTTTCACTGTTTTGTTGGTTTTGATTTTTCATCTTACTCCTTGTCTGTACCAAGAATGGAGAGGATAACAGATTCCTGAGTATGCTTAAAAAAAAAAAAAAAAAAAAAGCCATCTTAAATTCCCATTCTTTTTGTTGATTTCTGACTTATTTAGGGATTTAAAATCAGTTGATTTTTACTTATGCATTAGTCTTACAAAGGCATAATTTTATTAACTCAGTTTTTCTTACGCTAATATAACTGCAAATAGAACCAGATCCAGGTCCAAAATATTTTAACATTTTATGCTTTCAAGATTGTAACTTAAATGACTTCAATACCTTAGCTAGGCAAACCAATGATGGTTATTATTATTATCCTAATAAATGGACTTCAGGGAGGAAATATTTCCTGCTTTTTCTGCTTTTATATCTGTTATTAGTTCTGTCACTGAAGATTCTCTGGTCAGAACAGCTTTAATTCCCTGAAGTCTTCTTAAACTTTCAGTTTACAAGTAGTTCATTTGAAAATATGAAGTAAACAACAGCTTTAAAATTAGGATTACATATGCTATCATCAGCAGAAGTCCTTCAAAAGGAAGGGTTAGGATTTTTTTGGGGGGAAACGCACACAAACAACCACAATACCTTTTAATTCAATAGGGCATCAAATCAAACTTGGAATTATTTGTTTCAAACTATTTTTTACTGTATAATTTTTAAGCCCTGCAGCCATTGACAGAGAGCATTCTATACATGCCAGTTGTAAGTGTCTTGCAACATAGGGTTATAGTAAACATTACTTAAAAATAATTTACACTGAGAACAAATATTTGGTGTATATAAATAATCTCAGGTGGGTTTGCTTTTACTTTAAATTATTACTCCCACTTATAGAATAACTGCCACTTACAGAAGCTTAATGTTACATAAGCTTAACATAACAACAATTTACATCAGCTTAACATATGTTAAGGCCCAGCTTCACTTCTTCACTACAGTCCCCTCCTCCCCACGCCTACACCAAGTGGGGTGTGGGGATGGGGGTCTGTGATCAGTACACAATTGTTTCTTTCTGCTGCTTCTTCCTCCCCACACCTTTCCTCTGCTCAAGAGTATTGCTAGTCTGATGGCTTTGAGAAGTTTGGTTTTAAATGAGATATTAGAAGAATGACTTCCAATTTATAAGCTTTGTGGGTGTAAGAGGAAGATTTTATACATCTCTGTATTAGACAACATTTGATAATAATTCACCAGAGGTTGTCTGTGACATCAGCATCTGTGACTTAGGCAGATATGGTGAAAGAGGAGAATCAGGTAGGGTACTGCAAAAGAATGCTTGCTATAAGAAATGAAATGGAGAAGGGGGAAAATGAAAACAGAACATTAGAAATACTTCCTTAAGGCAAGATCAGAGGCTGTGCAAATCCTCATGCTCCTCATGGTGAGAGCATTAATGTTAGAACAACAGCATCTCCACTTGATCAAATAAGCAAAGTTCATTTGGTAAGAAATACTACTTTATGATAATTAAAACAGGGGTTACTCATTCTCCTCAGCTGTTTTAAATAAGGAGAAAATAAATAAACCTGTGATTTACCAGGCATCTCATTTTTTTCAGCTTTACTGACGACTGGTGCTCTGCTACCTACCCATTATTTGACATGACACTGAAGAAATGCATAACTACTCCATGGCAATGCTCACAAAAATTTACATGAAAATAATAAAAATCCAGGTTGCTGCCAGACAACTGTATAATAATGGTAGTATTCTGGTTGAATAAAAATGACACCAGTAAGAACCGTGTTTTGCTCAGTTCAGCTACATGCGGTTGCAAGACCTACATTTCACATGACTTTGACATTGCAGGATACACCCTGCAGGCAGGTCTTTTTGAGACAAACTTTAGTGCAATGTATTGCTAAAATCTTAATACAAATGTAAGTAGGTTTATATAACCTGCTTCTTATCTGTTTTAATCACACCAAGCTGGATACTTTGCAACACAGGCTGTAGCACAACTTACTCATAGCTAGCTGGGGTTAACCAGCATTGGCTGACTTCAGGGGTTAGGGTCTGTTTTACGTAAATAGCAGACTCTAATTCTGTCTGTCACAGGGTTGGATTTCAGTGTTGAGAGTCCTGTGGGCCCTGGAAGTGCAGCCCTGTGACAACAGCAGCAATCAAGGTTACTCCTGCAGCTGTCATTTGAGAACATAGGAAGAAGAAATGGCAGGGTGACTGTGGCTCATTGGATGGATGTATTGATTTTCCAATAAAATAAGAATCAATGGAAGAAGATTTGAGGCAACATCTCTCAAAACTGCACACCAAATAGACGTACTCAATAACGAAATTTATGTTTATGCCTGAAAAGTGAACTTGAATATTGTGTTTTCCATTTATTTTGTTCAGAAATATGCTGCCTCAAGCATCAGAATAACTGCTGACTTTAATTACTGGAAGAAGTTATCCTTCTTAATGAAAAGAACTATTTATAGAGCCTAATTGTTTACTGTGTGTTTACAAAAGGGTATAGTATTGAAGAGATTGTTTTCCTTCAAATGAAATTATATCCTAAAAATAATCAAGAAAAAAACCTGTGTGCGTTTTTGAAGTACTTGTTTAATGAATTTTTCAAAGCCTGTAAGGATAGGTAATAAAAATAAAGCTTACCTTGACCTTTCTGTCCAGTGAAAAAAATCAGGTTATCTTGTAAAGCTGAGTGGTGATTTGCCAAATGAAATTTCAAGCTGAATTCATAGTAGAAGGTGATATTTGGGATTGCAGAATAAGCCAGGAATGAGGTATAGCCAAAGGCATCTGTGCCACTGAAACTCGGTTGGCTAATATTAATAGCTGGATTAAAAAAATAAATTCAATGTTAGAGCAAATTCTTTAACATATGTATTTGCAAGTTTTATTTAATTGACCTTTTAGAACTTAAAAACTGGTAATTAATACTATGAATTTGTTATGTTGTAATATTTTACACACATGCAGATATAGTTTGGCTTTCCTCTGAGTGTAATCTTTCTATTTTTCACCTCTTGTGTTTAATTTACAAGTGAACTATTGGTAACTACTGCCATCTCCTGGATTCTATGCCACAGTGTTGCAAACAGAAGTACACTGAAATATTTACTCAAAACTCAGGTAGATGAAAGAAAACAGACATTCTCCCATTAAAAGAAATGTCACCTCTGAGAAATGTGTCCCAATGGCTCTAATTATAAGCCTGCAAAAAACACACTCCAATTAACATTGTGCCCAAACTGCACACCACTCTGCCAGAGAACTGAAGCCTTTTATCAGCATTTTGTCCTTGATCTTGTTCTGTGTCTCTCTGTCAGCCCTATGCCATTCATCATTGTCCTCTTCTGCATTCCCAGTACTGAACAAATAATAAGGTATGATTTGTCCCATTAACTCACAAACAAATAATGACAAATTATCATACTATATAAATATGTTAATATGGTTGGCTAAATTTCCCTATCTTTGTATATCTTATCAGAGATGAGCACAGAAGTGGAAGGTAAAAAAAAAAAATAATTATAATTTGATAACAATCTTAACAAAGGGGAGAAAATAAAGTGACAAAGAAAAAAGAGAATAATAATTTCATTATCTTTGGATTTTCTGTTATGAGTTAAGTTCTTTTCAGTGTTCACAGCTAATGTATCTTGAATCATAGCTTTACAATAAATTGTAAAAAACAAGACAGATTAAAGGGATAGAAAGAGATGAAGATTTCAGGCTACAGAATTACAAATGTATAATACAATTTTTATATTATCATTGACTGTGTACAATTATCAGCTCAGTGTCCGACTTCAGGATCATCAGACATATACAAAGGATAATGAGTATAATTTAGTCCTCCTAAATACCAGCTCACATTGCAAAGACAATGTTGAAAATGGAATGCAAATCACTACCAAGCATTGTATTTTCCAATATTCCAACCTGTGGTAGGCTGCAGTCAGTCCAAAATATATTGGATATGCTGCTGCTTCCTCCTAAGGGGGAGAATTCCTCACACTCTTCCTCTTCTCTAGCATAGGGTCCCTCTCACAGGAGACAATTCTCTGTGACCTTCTCCAGCATAAGTAACTCCTTCTCATTTGAACTGGATTGGCCCTAAAACTGGACCTGAGGGAAATGTTCTGGTGACTTGTTGCCTGTCAGATGTAGCCCATTCACTACAATCGCTTGAGCTCTGCCCTTCAGTTAGTTCTTTACCCAGTGCATCATGTACCTGTTCATCCCACAGCTGGACACCATCTTCAGACAGATGCTGTGAGGAACATCAAAAGCCTTACTAAAAATCTTCCCTTACGCCCTTTTCTTTGGATTTGAATAACATTCTAGTCAGCAGAGAACTCCCCAGGCTCCCAAGACCTTTAGCAGATGATCAAGGGAGGCCCTGCTATAACATTTGCTAGCTGATTCTGAATTCTGGGAGGAATCCCATCAGGCACCACAGACTTGTGAACATGTAGCTGAAATAACTAGTGTCTTACAATTTCAGTGTCCACAGATGGAAAATCACTGCTCTTATACTTGTTGTCCTCTAACTCAGAGGACCAGGCAGCCTGAAGTCTGTAAGTCTTATTAAAAACTGAGGCAAACAACATATTGAATGCTTATGCTTTTTCTTCATCCCTATTAATCAGATGACCATCTTCAACAAGTATCAGTCCAATGTTTTCTTTTGACCTACTCTTGCTATTAACATACTCAAAAAAAGCTCTCTTCTTGTTAACACAACACTAGGCAGTTTCAACTAATTGAGCTTTGGCCTTTTGTGTCTTATCCCTGCAAAAATGAACCACAGCTCTGTACTCTTCCTGAGAAGCTCGACCTTACTTCCAGAGATCATATGGTTTCTTTTTCCTCTTGAGCTCCATGAGGAGTTCTCTGCTTAGCCAAGCTGGTTTTCTTCCTCACTTGCTCCTGTGTATTTAGTTCACATGTTTAGCTAGTTCTACATCAATGATGTTTTCATTAATTAGCAATCCAATTTCTTTACGAGAAACTCTGGGAACTGCAAGGAGAAAAAGGTAAGTGGTGCTGGAACTGCAGAGCAGTGAGGTGCTAGCTGAGCTGAGGTGGTAGTAAAAGACTCTTGATGTCTGGAAATCTATTGTATGAGGAATTAGTGATCCACAAAATGAACAATTCAGGTGTATGCCTTCCCCTCCCCAACTGCAGTAAATACTTATGTTCCTTTTATTTGTCTTGTGGCATCAGCAGTCATGGAGCCATGGGCCCATTAGCTGAGCTTATTTCTAGTGGCTTGTACTCCTGATCTGAAATAATAAAAGTGATTTCACTGCTCAAGGATGAAAATATGAATCTAAAAAACTGGTAATACAACAGTGACATTAATAGCATGTGAGTGAGCCTGTGTGTGTTTTGTACAATTCTTATGACATTCCTCACTTGGAGGGGAGGGGAAATTAAAGGCCAGCTAAAAACAAGTGACCCAGAAAATAAATCCTCTTGAACAGGAAGAGTAGCAATGCTGATTGCCATTCCCCGAAGTCTCTTTCCACTGACCAAAACCTTGCAATGCAGGATTTTTTATCTGAGAAAATTCCCTTTGGGCATCATCTTCTGTCACTGAGCCGCGCTATTTAGTCTGCAGACCTAAACAAGTTTGAAGGTGACATTGTGTGCCAGACATAGCTGCACAGAAGCAATTCACTTATAGTCTGATTTTCACTCTTCAGAGCTTGAAGCAAGTGACTATTCCCACTTCAGCATTTGGAAATTAATTTTATACATGGGGGAAATACATCCTACAGAAATCCTGCTGGAAATCTTTGCACTGTGAAGCATGACCATAAATGCTGCTCAGAAAAGTTTCAAGAAAGATACTTAAAGATTGCTGTGAATGCATGCTGTGGATGGCCTATTTTGGGTGTGTGTTTATTAAACACAATGTCACAGTGAGGACTCCATTTTAGTGAAACTAAATCACTGAAGTTTGGCCTAAACCACCATAATTGACGCAATTACTCATCTAAACAATGCATATTCCTTTGAAATACTTCTACTTTAAATTTATCTTTGCTTTTACAAAGTGCTTGCTCTTGATTCCTGGCTTAACAGAAAACTTCATCTTATGACCAGCAGCTTTCCAGAAGGGCCCAGTTTCCTGTCTAACATATAATTAACAACAAAATCATAGAATCATAGAATAGTTAGTGTTGGAAAGGACCTTAAGATCATCTAGTTCCAATCCCCCTGCCATAAGCAAGGACACCTCCCACTCAACCATGCCACCCAAGGCTATGTCCAACCTGGCCTTGAACTCCACCAGTGATGGAGCATTCACAACTTCCCTGGGTAACCCATTCCAGTGCCTCACCATCCTTACAGGAAAGAACATCTTCCTCAGATCCAATCTAAACTTCCCCTTTTTCAGTTTGAACCCATTACCCCTTGTCCTCTCGGTACAGTCCCTCATGAAGAGACCCTCCCCATCATCCCTACAGGCCTCCTTCAGATACTGGAAGGCTGCTGTGATATCTCCATGCAGCCTTCTCTTCCCCAGGCTGAACAGCCCCAACTCTCTCATCCTATCTTCATACGGGAGGTGCCAACCACATCCTGGGCTGCCTCAAAAGGAGCGTGACCAGCAGATCGAGGGAGGTGACCCTGCCCCTCTACTCTTGTGAGACCTCACTTGGAGGATTGTGTGCAGTTCTGGTGTCCTCAACATAAAAAGGAGATGGAAATGTTGGAACAAGTCCAGAAGAGGGCCGCAAGGATGATCAGGGGACTGGAGCACCTCCCGTATGAAGATAAGATGAGAAAGTTGGGATTGTTCAGCCTGGAGAAGAGAAGTCTGTGTGGAGACCTCACAGCACCCTTCCATTATCTGTAGGGGGACTTATAAGGACGCTGGTGAGGAACTCTTCATTAGGGACTGTAGGGACAGGACAAGGGGCAGTGTGCTCAAACTTAGACAGGGAAAGTTTTGCTTGGATTTGAGGAAGATGTTCTTTCCTGTAAGGGTGGTGAGACACTGGAATGGGTTTCCCAAGGAAGTTGTGAATGCTCCATTGCTGGCGGTGTTCAAGGCTGGGTTGGACATAGTCTTGGGTGGCAAGGTTCAGTGCGAGGTGTCTTTGCCCCTGGCGGGGGGGTTGGAACTAGATGATCTTGAGGTCCTTTCCAACCCTAACTATTCTATAATTCTATGATTTTTCAATTCTTGGGAAACAAAAGCAGTGTCCTAAACTTAGCATATTTTGGTGAGACACAACAATACAATTTTAATACTTTAATTTCATTGAAACTACTTGACTTTAAACATCAGTGATTTGGACACATTTCTGTTCAGGTCATTATAATTAGAGTTCAACTTAATTTCAAAAGAATTGAAGTATGGTGATCTGGCCATCTCTCTAACTGTCTGTGCTCAAGTTTAGTCTTAGATCAAGCAAGCACCACAGATGTTCATTCCTGTCCTAGAGCTTATGAAATGACAAATTCCCCTGGATGACAGGCACTTTAGTGCTAATCTAATCCTCACTTCAATAATGAATTGTTGATATGTCTTCTTGACCAACTTCAAAAGCAGAAATATCAAGTATATAGGAAGTATTTTAGCAAGCAATTTACAGAAAAAAAAAAAGCAAAATTCATAGCACAGCTGGAGAATGTATATTCTGTAGTCATCTGGTCTGAAATGTTGCTATTTGTAAACAATTTAATTCAGCAGTATGACTGTAAAGACTGGAGGAGACTTACAATATGAATGAAAAACAATATAGGCAACTTGTTACTAAATCAAATATGAAAAAAATTTATCAGAGTGGGGCTTGAATGTTGGCTGCTTTCTCATAAAACTACTGAAAAGCCAGAGTTCAAAACTGGACTCAGTTTAAATGATGTAGACCCCTTTCTGTGTAGCTTAAAAAAACAAAGTCACCTTGGAGATTGAGTCGTTGCCTATGTAAACACAGTCTCTGTTCCAAATTGCTGCATACTGATGATGTTCATTGCTAAATATTTCCTGTTTTCTATTTTAATAAGTGACTAAATTCTTGTTTCAGGCAATTGCACACCTTGGAGTTGAAAATCATGGGGGCGTTTAACTCCTCAAATCAAGTGTTTGGTTACGTGACAAATGTTTGCCCTCACACATGCAAGGCAGGACAGAGACAATGGCAGGTGGTGGAACTCCTTTATGACTTTGCCCCAGCTACTCCCAGGCCTATCCTAGGAACCAGCAGACCACCACAGGTCCACCCCCACAATCCCAGAGGAGCACAGAGTCCAAAGGAAGGTGGGAACCCAAATTAAGGATTCAGAGGAAGGGACACCCTATCTGGGCCCCTCCCAGAGGTGCCCCAAGAGACCCTCAGCCCTAATGTCTTGATGTGACACTCACTGGAGCACCTTTTAAACAGTGGGGTGCAACTGCCATGGAGTTAGGGACATATTATGGGATCCAGATGAAGATCATTTTGGAACAACAAAGGATTTATGGATGTCTAAGGGGGAAAACAAAAGAGGGAAGAAGGAGGGAATTAGGTGATTTGGGAGGAATGAATGTGGGAAAATAGAAGGATACAGGAAGAAAGGGAGCATGAAGGCAGTTGCCTGGTCAGTATGTTTGTCTGGCTGTGTCCTTCCTCTGATCAGTACAGCCTGCCCTCTCTTCTATTACAATCCCCTGGGGCTACTGACCTGTTCATTATGCCTTAGCTATGTAGTTTCTTGAGAGAGATTTCAAAATATAATGCTCAACTTGCAGTTATAATAACATGGTCATCTAGTGATAAGAGCGAGAAAATATGTGTAGTGAGAGATAATGTACTTTATTACACATATTTGGAAAAATGGACATGGTATTAGAATGCTTTTCTTGATGTCTGAAACAAGCATAGGGTAACTAAGATAAACTCAGAGCAATTGTTACAAGCCTGTTCAGACTGCTGTATGCTCCATCTGCTTCAGAAAAAGAAGAAAAATCTTTTCTAGCCCCAGAAGCTTGTCTCGTTTTCTTATTTATATAGGTTTTACCTCATTAGTCATCTTTATGGTAGTCCTGCAGTTTTCTCACTTTTAGGATGTTGTGGATTCCCATAGAATGATGTATTTTTAACTTGTTGCACCAAGCATTTTGATTTTGTTTTTATTTGGTTTTTATTTTTCTCCACATTTAATAGTGGCATAGATTTATTATAATTTTTTCTTACATATTCGGAGAGATTGATGTACTTAGAGTGTCTTGTAACTCTTATCAGATGGCAGTTGGAGCTCTGATATGTACAAGTTCTGTAGCAGCTGGTTGATTTGTGGTTTTGTACACATCCTTAGTTAGCTTTACTTTGTCTTTTTTAAATAATATCTGTTGGTAGGAGCAGCAATGCTGGCTTAAAACCTGCAGTTCTATTTGGCATATTTGCTATATTAATAATCACTGTAGCTTCTTGCACACTTGTCACTTGTTGGTGAAGTCCAAGTAGTATACAAAGAACATTTAGGAGAAACAAGCTTTCCTTCAGCATTTTAGACACAAAGTAGTGTGCACTTGGTTACTAATCTTAATAGCAGAGAAAACATTTTTGTGTATCTTAAACAGGAGATGATTAGTTGAAAATCTGTGCACATAGACTTTAAATTCTATGGACCATTTCTTTCTAGCAAGTTTATTATCTAGGCCATTCATTTTGTTATAATAAACAATCAAATTTGTGTTCTGTTTCTAAGATAATTTATATTGCTCTGCCATTGTAATTAGGCAATCTATCACTATCTTCAAAACACATCACCAAACGTACAGCTTTGATGCTGCTAGGATGATCCCTAAGGCTGCACCCAGACTTCACTGCATTGTGGCTCTCTCTTCCCTGTTTGTTCAGTCTTAATATATGTGATAAAAAGGCTTTTCTTGCAGCTCATTTTTAAGTTTCATTGCAAAGTCCAGCTTAATAAGACTGCTGTCTGTGATCAGTTAATTTCGATTTCTCCTAAACTCTTAAGACACATGTCAATAGAATAACTATTTATATTTCAATATTTTTTTATGTTGTGGGCTTATTGACCCTAGATTATACTCGGTGCCATGAAGCTGGGTACTCTTCCCCATTTTGTTTGCTTACAGTGATAACCCAGAAAGTTTTCCCTTTCCATTAAAAGAAGTAAAATTAATTCTTTCTGTGTTTTCAAAGCCTTCAGCTCGGTAGTCTAATCAAACTAATGATTTTGTGTACTTTCTCTCAATTTAGGGTCCATCAATTTTTACTCACTCTCAATTTAGAGACAGCTAACTACAAAGAGTCACAAAGAGCCTTATTGAACTGATACAGGGAAAAAGCATTAGATGATATTCAGTGTCGACAGATGCAAATTGAGGCAGATTACACAAGCAGTCATAGCCTTATATAAAGAAGTGTGGGCTCTGAACTTGCCATCAGTATTCAAAGAAAAAGGTGTTAGGAGTTTTAATAAGCAGTTTCATAAAAAACACCAGTGTACTCATAAAAGTAGACTGGAAGGAATGTTTAAGGAAAGGACATAGAGTAAAACAGGAAGATGTCTAACAACTCTATATATTATCGCATCTTCAGTATTGCAGTCAGCTCTGGATCCTCATTTTAAATAGGGTGCAGTGGCACTGAGAAGCAACAAAGGAAGGAAGCCTGGATGACCAAAGATACAGCATGGCCATTGTCCCAAAAATGAATGAATCTACTTGAACTATGCAGAAATATTTTTTGGGGGGTTATAATAAGGATATATATAAAATCAGGAGGGGCATGGAGAAGTTCAACAGGGAAACATTCATAAAACAGGGAACAACTATGAAATACCTGTTCTCACACAGAAGCTTGAGGCATTAATGCCATTAGTAATTGAAGTAGTTAAGGAAACAAATGGATGTACTTCTGCGCAAGCAATATACTTAAGCTCTAGAGCTTTTGCCATGGGATGTTGTGTATCAAGTTTACATGGACTCAAAGACCAATTAGAGAAGTACATGGAAGAAAATAAATCTGTCAAAGGCTATACCAGGTACCAGCTCCAGCACAGGAAACCCCAGTGTCTTGCAATACCACAAGATAAGAAAGATTACCAAGGAAGTATCATACATGTTTCATACACTTGCATATGTATTCACTACTGGCTATCAATTATCAGGGTTAGATGAAAACATGGATAAACTAAACAGACATCAGCTGAAAATTTTGGAAACTAAAATTTTAAGTAAGAGTTACAGATGCATGTGATATGAAGAAAAATAGAATGTAGATTTTGATCCAATCTGAACATTGCTTAATACTTATTTTGAAAAACACTGCATATGCACTGCTAAATCAGCGCAGAGCCAATGATTATTTTCTATACTCAGGTTTTTCAGTCGTTCCTTCTTATTACATTGTTAGGGGAAAAGAGAACCTTGGATGCTCACACACAGGAATTTCTGACCTAGAACAATCATTATAATCAGTGATTGAAGAACAAAAGCCATTCATTTGATAATATTAGTCAAAATGACCTATTTACTTAGCTTTATTAATTTCCCTTCATCCTGAATCCTGTTTCATACTAACACACTTGATAAATTTTAATTTGTTCCTCTTTTTGACCTGAGAAATTAATCAAATTTTAGCACCTGCTGGTATTTTTACAATTCAGAAAATATTATTTATGCACTCCTTTAATGAACAAAATGTACAAAGTAATGCTTCCCTAAGTAGAGGAAAATTCAAACTACAGGAGAAAATAATTTCTCCAAAGGAGCTCTCAGTCAAATCTCTCAGCTTCTTTTGAGATAAATTACTAAAATATCAGACACTATCTGTTTTTTCCTAGCTTGTCTACTCTTAAATTCTTTGATTCTCTTTCTTTCTCTGGTCAACACTTCTATGAAACAACAGGCAGTGAGGGTGCTCAGCTGAGACATTTTTTTAGATGTGATTGGATTTTGGGCTTTGTTTGTAGGTGGGAAGCTGGTCACTTTCAGTGATTTGCCTTCAAAACATTTGGCTTGTTTATTATACATTTTCTGTGAATGATAGAAACTATCACCTATGCATAAAGAAAATGGTTCTTACCGTCACTGCAGAGGATGCCAGATCTTCCGTATGGACAAAGGCAAACAACATCTCTCCTGGACTTTGGAAAACACGTAGCACCATTTCCACATGGATTTTCTTCACAAGTTGCAAACTGGCAGAATTTTCCAGAGTAGAGTTTAGGGCATTCACAAAACCAATTTTCTGCATCACTAACAAATTTAAATGAAAAACAAAAAAACATGAATAAGTACCAAAATGCTTAAAAAAAAAGGGATGGGTTTTATACTCACAGAAAATCAGTGACATTTGACTTACGGTTGAAATACATGTTTTTTTTTTTTTTTTGGTTGGTTGGTTGTTTTTTTCATAGAATCATAGAATCTTAGAATATTTAGGGTTGGAAAGGACCTCAAGATCATTTAGTTTCCAACCCCCCTGCTATGGGCAGGGACACCTCCCACTAAACCATGTCACACAAGACTATGTCCAGCCCGGCCTTGAACACTGCCAGCAATGGAACATTCACATCTTCCCTGGGCAACCCATTCCAGTGCCTCACCACCCTTACAGTAAAGAATTTCTTCCTCAGATTCAATCTAAACTTCCCCTATTTAAGTTTGAACCTGTTACCCCTTATGTTTTTGCTTGTGTTCTTGGCATTAGAGATACCAAAATGCTTTACGGCATACGGGTAACTTGACTTGAGAGATTCTCCTGGGTTTAATTTTATATTTTGATTTATCTTTCTTTTCCTGGTAAGATAAGTGGCTTTTAGCACGTATTACTTGTTATTTGTGCTGCTGCTTTCATAACACAGTTGAAATAAGTGCTACAGAAAACCAGCTCTCCTATTACTGCTAAAAAAAGGAAAGAGTGAAAACAAAAATTATAAACTACTAGCTTACTTTGCAAATGGAAACATCATTTGTACATTCAGCTTGTGACAACAGTAGGATGTAAAGAACTGAAATAAGAATACTTACAGTAGTGATTACATTGAACTTGAACCAGAATAAACAGGTAATATCTTTGCTTTCATATATTGTGTGTTCTCAACCATAGACAAAATAGTAGAATAAGCAAGGGAAAGAATAAGTTGGAATCAGTCTTGAGAGGAGATAGAATCAAATGTTTAGAAACGTGCATATTCTGTTTGCATGTATTACCTGTGTTTTAGTATACAAAGGTAGCATGATAGCAGATACAGTAGGAAAACCAAAATAAGATAGAAAAAGCAGGAGTGTAAGACATTTCTACCTATCGCTTATTATAAATACAATTTCATTAAAGGTCTTACTTGATTTTCCCCTTCTTTTATGACTGAAATTAGATGACAGCTATATAGGTCAGTTCATGCCATTACTACACATCTTCAGTATTGAACAGAAACATGTCTGTCTTATACTTGATAAGGTCACATGTGCCTGTGGGTACAAATACAGAAGACATGATGTGAGCTGTATCAAACCACAGTCTTTGTGCTTGCCCAGATTATTAGGATGCTCAGTGATAAAATGCAAAATACGCATGATTTTTTAAAATCTTGGTAATACTTGTAATATCCATTCAATCAGGTTGGAGAAAATAATCTGGGGCTGAGATAACCCCTGTAATTTTTTAAAACAGGGAAATAAGTCTTGTGACAGCCTTTGTGCATAGCAATTGATGAGTGCATTTCTAAACTGACCACCTGCAGTTATGTGGAGAGAGGATCTCAGCTGGAGAGTCTAGCAGAATGAATCTCATGAATAATGCCTCCAGACACCTTTGCAAAAGAAAATAACTATCAGCTGCAATAATAAATTTCTGTGTGTAGCCTATTCTATTTATAGATCTGCTTCAGACACCAGCAGAGGAATGTAAATGAGATCCTGGATTGCTTTTGTTTGTGCAGCATCAAGAAGCCTGATTTCTACTGCTTTAATATCAGCATTACAATGTTCAGCTAATTAGGAAAGAAACAGTAAACTGGATTCTTCCTGGAAATCTACAGTTGATGGTGATGAGCACTAAATCATCAAATCTGTTTCTGTTTGTTTATAGAAGACAGATCATCTCTGCTGACTGCCAAAATGCATAGACTTTAGTTTTTATCTTTAGAAAAACAATTTTCATGCATTCTTCTATTGAGCCTTATATGTCACCATTGGCCATTTCTTTTTATAGCTTTACTTTTGCTATTGTAGAGAACATTAAAAATAACAGCTCTCATAACAAATTGTGAGGAGTTTATTGTTATAAAAATGAGCAATGTTTTAACAATTCACTATTCATGCCATAGCACCCTAATAACAAAGAGTGATTCCCATTGAGGCAAAACCAACAGTTTTTGGAAAGTTCTACAAAATAATACAAAACTTGGAAATATAGTAGCTAGCTATAGAGAAAAAAAGATCACAGCACATGAAGTCCCAAATGACTTCCTATTCTCTCTCAAAGCAGTCTTTCACTGTACTTTAAAGAAAAGGGCAAGATTCCCCACATTCTGCTGAATTAATCTCAGCAGTAAGAAACACATAAATGTTTGAATGACCATGGGCTTCTCTCTTCCTGAGTGGATTTCACTGTTTCCTGATCCTTCTTTATAAATGTGAGAAGCAAATGAAAGGAGACAGTAAATCAGAACAGTATTATCTTTTGTCTGCATTGTACCTGTGAATGTTTCAAGAAAAACTTATTGGATAATTACACACATGAGCTAAAAAAAGTGAATAAACCATGAAAGAAACAAGAAAACTATTAGAAGTTTGAGTCTGCAAAATTAGAAACTGATTTGGAATGTTTTTCTAATATGTGTTACGTATCTACACTTGTGTTTGAGTTCAGATGCAGAGAGATCTTAAAAAGACTTGAAGAAAACCTCCCTGCTGTCGTCAATTGAAATGCCTTCATTCATACTGTAGAGTGGTCTTGAGTGCGTGAGCTAATTTTCTTTCAGATAAACCTACACCAGAGGATTTTCTTACACCTCAGGTACTCCAGCTGCTAGTGGGCATTCAGTCCATGGGGAAGACCAGGTCCAGTGTGAGTAAAAGCTCTCTGAAACATGAATAATGAGGATGTTGGGTCCTTAGCCTTAATTAATATGCCCTGTAAATCTATTTCTATCAGACTGCATTATCCGCTAATATGGATACATATTTATATGCCACCAAAAGAAAATCAGGTAGCCATGGTGTAGGTTATATACTAAAAAAGCCTCCAGATTTTAAACTGAAATATTGAAGAACTCCAGAAGTAGATTGAGAAAAAAACCTAAACATTCAGAATCAGATGAAGGAAGAATGATACAGTGTGAGAAAATGGGAGAAGAGAAAGAAATAGTGAAGAAATGACAAGAACGATACTCATAGGGCACCACCACCTCATGTCACCAGACATGATATATAAAGAAAAAGGTGCAGGGAAAATGAACTGTCCTCTGAGTAACTCTGAAATGGTGAAAGACACACTTTCAGTACCATTGCCTGTTTTAAAATATTCCTTTGATCTTCAGTGTAGACATTAGCTTGCAAAGAGAATAATCAAGAAGACTTTGCATGGTATAACATGATATTGGCAATTCTATCAAATTCTTCCCCTTGAATCAGTATGACATCAGTGACCTGATTTAATGAAATCAAAGTTTTATGTAAGATTACAGCTTCGGGATGCCAACACAGGTTTTGATAACTTCCCAGTTTTAAATATTGCATAATAAGGGGAGACTGGATTGTAACACATTAACAATACAATTATAGCTGTATTTAATCACAGTTTTTTGCTTTTAAACTAATTCTGTTTTTTAAAAGATTATAATGCCTCTGTACAATGTGCCATTGGTATAATTTGCACTCTGGTGATAGAATGCTGTGGTTTTCCAAAGCAGGCTATAATTTTCTATATGCTTGTGCTTTTTCCATCTCTGAAGTGGGAGCACTATATTCTGCCATTCCCACTGAAAGCACTGTACATGCGATTGTTATAGTCACATATGAGAGGGCTTCGTTGAAAGGTGGTCCACTCCACACCCTTCATCATGACAGTGCAAAGCTGAGAATGTAAGAAACTACGTGCTGGAGTGGGCTCAGTATTTAACTACAGAAGTTCTTTAAGTGATCTCACTATATTGTATGGGACAGTTATGGAAGTTGGAGGAAAGAGCTTCTCAAGCTTCTTCAATTGATAAGTAATAGGTATAATTCAGTTAACTTTGCTGTTGTTACTATTATTTATTACTAGTACCATTTCATTTTAAATAACTAGAAACTGAAAGGAACATCACTATTTATCACTTTAAATTGAATTACACTTCATGCAAAGATTCATTTAATCTCCTTGTAGAAAAATAACATGATAATGTAAAAGGGATTAGGATCTTCCTTTGAAAGATTTGTGTAATAGCCAAATCCACAGAAACTCATTGCAGCCAGAAGGATAACCTTATCTCAGCAATAATCTTAAAAATATTAAAGGACAATATATAAAGGAAGCATTTCTTCCTTGCACACAGCAGGTATTTTTCTACTATATAATACATCCTTGTATTATACAATGCCTGAAAATCATTTCAGCTTTCCTTCTGCTTTAGTACTTTCAACCAGGTTTCCTCAATTGCAGTACCTTCCCTAGATCTGAGTGCTTTTGTTAGCTTCACTGTTTTGAATCCCTTTTTTCCCCAATGAAGAATTCTTATTCTGAAAGCTCTGGTTATTCACTTTATAATTTTTTTTACTGAAAGCAGTTATGTATTGGGTTTGTGTGGCCAGGTTTTGGTAGGGGGAGAGAGGGGTGGGGTGACTACAGGGTTGGCTTCCATGAAAAGCTGCTGGAAGCTTCCCCAGCTTTTGACAGAGCCAATGCCAGCGGGCTACAAGATGGGCCCACTGCGAGCCAAGACTGAGCCCATCAGTGATGGTGGTGGTGCCTCTGGGATAACGTGTTTAAGAAGGCGAGAAAGTTACTGTACAGAAAGAAACTGAAGTAAGAGAAAGGAGTGAGAGCATGTGTCAGAAACAGCGTTGCAGACACCAAAGTCAGTGCAGAAAGAGGGCAGGTGGTGCTCCAGGTGCCAGAGCAGAGCTTCCCCTGAAGCCCATGGTGCAGCCCATGGTGAGGCAGCTGTGTCTCTGTAGCCCATGGAGGTTGATGGTGGAGCAGATCTCCACCTATAGCCTATGGAGGACTCCACACTAGAGCAGGGGGATGCCTGAAGGAGGCTGTGATCCTGTGGCAAGCCTGTGCTGGAGCAGGCTCCTGGCAAGACTTATGGCCCCATGGAGAGAGGAGCTCACACTAGATAAGGTTTGCTGCAGGACTCATGACCCCTCAGGGGACCCACACTGGAGCTGTCTGTGAAGAACTATAACCCATGGGAAAGACTCGCATTGGAGAAGTTTATGGAGAACTTCCATGGGAGGGATGCTACACAGGAGCAGAGGAAGGAGCAGCAGAGACAAAGTGTGATGAACTGACTGTGCCATATTCACTGTTCCCCCGAGATACTGGAGGGGAGGAGGTTCAGAAAATCAGGAGTAAAGTTGAGACAGGAAGAAAGGAGGGGTAGTGGGAGGTGTTTCTAAGAGTTAGCTTTTTAGTTTCTCATTGCCCTACTCTGATTTGATTGGTAATAAATTAATTTCCTGAAGTGAAGTCTGTTTTGCCCCTGACTGTAACTGGTGAGTGATCTCTCCTAGTCCTTATCTCAACCATGAGCCTTTCATTATATTTTCACTCCCTTGTCCAGCTGAGGAGGGGAGTGATAGAATAGGTTTGGTGAGCACCTTGTGTCCAGTCAGGGTCAACCCACCACAGATTTCTGAATTGATTCTCTTTATTCAAAGTATCACTGACAGGCTCTTTTTAAACCAAGTCTCAATCACTTGTAAACTACATCAGTTTTGAAAACTCCTAGGGAAAGTATTTCCAGATTGGTTGAGTGCACTCATAGATAAATGTTTTTGCTTTACATTTTCTTTGGATCAGGCTTATATTCATAGTTATACTGGTTTACCATGGACTAAATAGGCTCTCCCATTTAAAAGATATTTTCAAACTCCTCGATCCAGATTATAAGCATCGGAGTGGGAAGGTTCAAATTCCACTTCAAAAAGGAGAACAGGAGGGACAAAAATGTTCCAATATGTTGTTGGCGTGCTGTTGACATACAAAAAATAGACCATCGTGTACAGAACAGTTCAGCTCAAACAGAAAATTAATTTTTAGGACCTTGAAAGATGTCATTATTTTCAGGAATTTAGGATTCTGTGGTTCTATGATTGTTTTATTTAGGAATGTACACATTCAAATATCTAACACCATGCTATCTATATTTTCAGGATCAAGATGCGTCTCCTAGAGTCTTTTGTAAACCCTATTTAACCTCTGTTTTCCACTCAGATGGTGAATACCCAGGTGATCCCCATCATAATGGATATACATTCATTAAAAAGTATGATGCTTAAAAAGTCCTGTCCTCTCATGTGACAATTATGACCATTCCTGTTACAAAAGAGGATATGCAAGTGTGGAGTATCAAGTTCTTCTGGATACATAACACTTAATGGTGTACAGTTAAAGATTCCTTTGGAAAAAGTACAGCAAGCAATGGCTGGGTAGAACAATTGATGTGGGCAGAAATCCATTCCCTGGCCACATCTAGGAACAGAAATAATGGTCAGTCAGGCTGGGTCCACCTCAAGGGCTGTAATTAACACTGACACTATTCCTTTCCCCAATATTAAAGCTAATTTTCACATAATTTGGATAGAAGCAGTTCAATGTTTTTTCTGTAAATATGGGTCATAACTGTTCTGAAGTTTTCCCTGGGTATAGAAAGAAAAAAACAGAGGACATAGAGCAGCAATTAAGTAATATCATTTACCAAAAAGACATGTTTTAATGGGAAGGATTCAAGAAGGATCTATCTTTTGAGTTCTTTTTACTTTTTCTGCTGGCCCTCAGCGTATGAGGTTGTTTGTCTCAGTTGACACCAGTGTAGAGTTTCAGGGGTTATGTGTGTTTCAGCTGACCTTGAAGAATATCTCCATTGCAACTGAACCAAACAAGCTACTTAAGGGTTGTTTTTGTTTTTTAACTTGTAGTGATTTTGAACACTTTCATTTTCCTAGTAGATGCAAGGGCAAATACTATTTTTCATGCACATTTCAATTCTGTAGTTACTATCCGTCGGCTTGGCAGAATGGTGATATAACAATAAAATTTAGAACAGAGCCCTAACAGAGTTTGAATTAATGTAAAAATATTTGCCAGTACTTAAACCTGAATGTCAATACAATCCACATTATTAGCAGGAGTAATTGTGTTTAAACTGACTAATATTGCCAGTACATAAAAGTTAACTGTGGTAATTTTTCTGAGTCCAAATAGTTTTCCAAAGGGAATAAAAGCTGTGGCTGCCTGCATCCCTGGCAGTGTTCAAGGCCAAGTTGGATGGGGCTCTGAGCAACTTGGTCTAGTGAAAGGATGGAACTGGATGATCTCTAAGTTCCCTTCTAACCCAAACTGTTATATATGATAATATCCTCAATCTTTCCAGTTAATCTACATGTTCTCTTTCCTTGTGTTGTATGGAACAAATAGAAAATAGACAGTATCATCTGCTAAAATGTATTTATAAAAAAGAATTAAGAAGATTGAATAGTTGAAAGGCTATGATTTTAATAATAAAAAATTAACACTATATGAAATGTTGTTGGGGAAATACAAAAACATTTTAAACAGCGTAAAGTAGAAGCCAGATATCCATCTCTCACTGTAATCACATGCTGCCTGATTTCAGTTTGTCCTTTGAAAATCTCTCATAATTCCTTATAACAGAAAGTTTCCAGTTTCTCCCAGCAGTCGTTACTGCTCTGAACAGTCTTTTCTGCAATGTATCTACTATTTGCACCAGGACTCATGTGCACTATATTTAAAGTAGTAATAGTGAACATGGGTGTGCAGCATATTGCTTGTTGCACTGTTGTCATTAAACATGCATTGTATACTGTTACTCATTTCTGTTCAATTTTTAAAACAATCTTTTAGCATAAACTCATTCACTACTTTAATATTAGATCAATTTATAGGTTGCAGAATTAATAATAATTCTAAGTTACATTAATAATGTAACAGTAATTTCCAAGATTTCAAAGTCTTGTCATAGGGAACTGCAGTTTGCTACACTGATCATGAGCAGCTTGCACTCAAGTGGTCAGATAAACCAGGTAGTCTGGCTTATTTGCAGCAAAAGGTAAATGACTATCTTGAAAAAGTAAATTACATGAGAATTTATGTTAGAGGAAACCCATTGCATCAGAACATCATTAGCAGTACTGTCTTTTGCTTCCAGGCTTCCTTCAGAGGAACAAGTCAGTTGATCTTGACATCACAATGCCGATCCATTTTGTTATGTTTATGTAGAAGAATACCATGAAGTTACTCTGTCAGTCTGGCTCTACAGGCTATTTTATCTTGAAAGCTTCAGAAAAATGGAAATAAGTTGAATTTACAAACATGAAACAAAAATAACCCAAATTCAGACTCAAAATACATATGTGATCATTTGCATTTAAGCATGTCAGTATTTAAAGTAGTATCTATAAGGGCTTTAACAAATTTTTAACTGATATAAATATAGTTGATTATAAACATTTATTAATAATTTTTCAACTGTACTATTTAAAATGTGAAATCAATGATTATATGATGAGCAAATTCTTTTAAAATCTCACTTTTCGTTTGTACTTACACTACCATATTTTTGAAGGCGTCAAGGAGATGAATAACTGATTTGTTTTAAAATATGTTACTATTAATTATATTTTCATTTGTTAAACTGTAACAAAACTCATATCACAGTGGTATTTGTCAGAAGGGCAGCTCTGGCAGAGTTTTTGCTAACGCAACAGAAATGGGATACCTTCATCGGGGCTTAATCTGCTTTGTCTTTGTAAAGAAAGCCAGGTAAGAGCAGTTTGTGTTGCAGATGCTGATTTCAGTCTCCAAGATTTTACTGAATACAATATCTTCTTCTGGCAGAAATTTCTGTAACTCGGATGGCTACCCTTAAATATATTTTCGGTGTGATATAATTCTGGCTTTTAGTATAATCTAAAGCACTGTTTATGTTTAGAGGTATTATTTATGTGTTTTCTGTGTTCCAGAAGTTAGATTTATGCTAGTCTAGAAATTGCAGTACTGGAAGAATGGAGCAATTCATTCCTGGGGTGTTTCCATGGTAAGCTTTTCCAGTACTGTAAATGTTTAATTTCACAGGTGGTAGCTGTGGCAGCATCACTTATGCAGAGAGAATGCCATGCAGCTTCTGATGCTTTCAGGAAGTCCATTTATTTTTTTTATTGCTAAAAGCAGTCCTATACAGCGTGATACTTATATATGGCAATAATTACAGTTTCTATTAAAGACTAACTTATGCACAGTGAGAGTCTCTGCAATAAATGCTAAAAATAGAAAAAAAGAAGATATTATAGATTGGCTTAGTAAATAAAGAACATTTGAAGCTGTACAAATAAAAGTTATAAAAAGAACACACATAAAAAGTGGCTGATACATCTTTAAAAAGTCTGTAATGTATAAAGATTTTGGTATATTTGTCCATTTTATCTAAGGGTGGATTTTAGCTCCAAAATAGAGGAGTTATGCTCCAAACAGACAAACTAATCTAGTTTGCAAAGAACTCCATAAGTCTCAAATTTTAGGTAAGACAAGATAAAACGTAGTTTTTGTGGAACCCCTTTAGCACTCTATTTATTATTATTTATCAAATATCTTTTTTTGTATACATAGATAAGCTGTGCTGCTGACATGATACAGTGAGATGCAAGAAGCACTAGAACTATGAATTCATCTAAGAACTACCAGCATAAATCACAGAGGATCATGAACTGGATATTAATCACTCCTTCCTCATACGCCACCACTTGCCAGGAGATGTGCAGTAATGTACCCCTTCATTCTTAAACAGTTGCCTGAAATAGTATTATGCCCTGGTTTATGAAGGTTAAGTATCCTGGAGGAAAGGTAGTGTCCTCTTACTAGCCAAGCTATTAGAGCCTCATCCCCCATTCATCATCATTTCAATGAATACATTGCTCTATAGTCACTGTGCTCCCCTGCCTGCCAAGGAATGTAACCTCTGGAGGGCACAACTCTCAGCATGTTCCTTTCACCTGTCATATTGCAACAGTAGAGTTTTTCCAAATGCATGTGAAAGACCTGGTAAGAAAGCCCCAGAACGCACTTCATTGCTGACAATGTGATGGCAAATGAAAAAGGTTCCTTCACGCACTCCCGGAAGAAATTAGAGCAAAGCTCACAGCAGCTCACAGGATTCGCAGCTGTACTCTGACCTATGAATGAAAAGTAGCAATCTCCCTGCAAAGGAGTCATGGCTGATGGGGAAGTGTCATGCACTCTTTCTTTTCTGAAACATGAAAAAGAGCTGGTGATCTAGCAGAGTTATTTTTGACATGTCTTATTAACACATGGGAGAAACTCAGAATCCTTTCTTTCTCCAGGCAGACAAAGCCATACTCCCTTTTAGCTTAAGTGACACGTATTCTTGAAATGGAAACTCTTTGCTCATAAGATTTGTCCTGTGGCCAAGACACATTGACACCAAGCTGCACCTTCCACCTGAAATAGTACAGGGTAGCAGAGACACATGCCATTACTGTCTTCTGCTACTCTGGTGATGTTTCAAAAATTAACAATTTTGAAATGGTGTGAGTGGCAAAGAGAAAAGAGGTGTGAAGTGGAAAGCCTAGTTATTACACTCCATCACATTCAGCACCAAGATAAAAGATCTTTTATTCCTCAAAATTGCAGAATGGTTGATGTTGGAAGGGACCATTAAAGGTCACCTAGTCCAATCTCCCTGCTCAAGCAGGGTCAACCTAGAGCACATTGCTCAGGATTGTTTCCAGAAGGCTCTTGAATATCTCCAGGGACTCCACAACTCTGGGCCACCTTTTTCATTGTTCACCCTCTAGTAAGGAAATTCATCCTCACACTGAGGCGGAACTTCCTGTGTATTAGTTTATGTCTGTTGCATCTTGTCCTGACACCACTGACAAAAGTTTGGCTTCATCCTCTTGACACTCTCCCTTCAGATATTTATACACATTGATCTGATTCCCTGTCAACCGTCCCTTCTCCAGGCTGAACCAGCCCAGTTCCCTCAGCCTTTCTGCATATGAGGAAAGGATCTGATGCTCCAGACCCTTAACTGTTCTAGTAGCTGGACTTGCTCCAGAAGCTCCATGTCCCTCTTGTACTGGAGAGCCCAGAACTGAGCACAGCACTGCAGATGAGGCCTGGCCATGGATGAGTAGAGAGAGCATTACCTCCCTCGATCTGCTGCTGGTGGTTTTCCTAATCTATCTCAGGGTACCATTGGCCACAAGGGCATAATGCTGGCTCATGGTCAACTTATCATCCACTAGGACCCCCAGGGCCTTCTCTGCAAAGCTACTTTCCAGCAGGTCAGCCCCCAGCCTATGCTGGTGCATGGGGTTATTTCTCCCCTGTGCAGGACCCTACATTTGTCCTTGAATTTCAAGATGCTCCTCCATGACCATCTTTCCAGCCGGTCTAGGTCCTTCTGAATGACAGCACAGCATTCTGGGGTATCAGCCACTCTTCCCAATTTTGTACCATCAGCAAACTTCTGATAAAAATGTTTTCAATTAAAAATGCTTTAATTTTATTTTAATTAGAAATGCTATTATCACCACCATGACATTTCTAATATTGCGAACATTTCACACTGATGAGATGGTCTACCTTGTGACACACATTAGAAAAAACATCAGTTTAATTTTTATACTAAGTTGAATTTTATGCAAGGTTTGAAACACATTAGGTTTTTGATGGGAAATAGATTTACTAGAGAATAGCGAGGTGCCTCATGCATTCAATTTAGGTAAAATTTGTACTTCATCCTTTCTTAGTCTCTCATGGCCAAAAGAAACCAATTGCTGCTGAATGGACAGAGTGAAGACATTCTCTCTCTAAAATTTAAACAAGACATAAGGCAGGTTGATGTGGACACTATGATTTTATACATTGACCTATTACTAAAATGTAATCTACTGGATACTTCATAGTTCATTACTGTGACAACAGATCTGACAATCAGGCTGTCGACATTATGCCAGCTAGCTATACTGGGTCTGGTCATGAAAGAATTAACTTTCTTCATAGTATCCTGTATGGTGCTGTGTTTTGGATTTGTGACGGAAGTGGTGATACAGATCAATGTTTCAGCTATCACTGAACAGTACTTACACAGCATCAAGTTTTCCTCTGGTTCTTACTCTGAGTAGGGTGGCAGTGGGCAGGATATTAGAAGGAGAAACAGTCGGAACAGCTGACCTGAACTGGCCAAAGAGAAATCTCATACTGTATGAGATAGTGCTCAGGGAAGAAAAATGGAAGGTTGTCTTTCCAAAGTAGCTGCTGCTTAGAGACTGGCTGGGATTGTTCTGAGGGTAAATGATCTGTTTTGCATCATTTGGATTTTTTCTTTGTTTTTCTTCACTTATTAAACTGTCTTTATCTCAACTCACCAGTTGTCCTACTTTTGTCCTTCCAATTGCCATACATTTTGCTGGAGGAGAGTGAGCGAGCAACTGGCAGGGGCTTATCTGTTGGCCAGGGTCAATCTATTGCACTGAGTAGCAGATGAATTCCAAACTGGTCTGAGAGCTATGACAGCAGAAACTGCAAAACAGTCACTCCGGAGGAGTTTGCATTTCGTGTGCTATTCAAGGAAAATCATGTGGCCCAAGGACAGGAAAATATGGAATTTGCAAGGGATATCAACTTTGTGCAATTCTTCTGCATTTTGATAACAACAAACATTTGTCAGAGTGAGTTCACTAACAGGT
Organism: Forpus xanthops; assembly: GCA_032466535.1. Classification (NCBI taxonomy): domain Eukaryota; kingdom Metazoa; phylum Chordata; class Aves; order Psittaciformes; family Psittacidae; genus Forpus; species Forpus xanthops. The sequence continues at coordinate 66,025 of JASSUY010047480.1, forward strand.
CAGGATTTATGTGACAACCAGGCTGCCACACATTTAATCAAGAAATAAAGAGCAGAAATCCTGCATATCCTTAAAGGCATTAATTCTTCATTTTTGACTTTGTTCCTGCTGGCCCACAGGCCACAGCAGACTCCTTGCTTGGGTTCTGAGATGGCAAATAAAAGAAATCTACTTCCCTGGAGTAAGTACAAATCCCAGTCATATGCCCACAGAGCTGTGAATAATTACTTGGAGCTGGCACTAAGTGGGGCTGAGCAGCTCACAGAAATATGCAGATACTCTTTGATCTGGCCCAGTGTAGAGAAAAAAGGACTGCAGGGGCAGTGGGCTGCATGCTGTCAAAGGAATCAACTTAGATGGGGAACATGTATCATTCTCAAGCCATTTAGCAACTCTTACCTTTGATCAACATCAGTGATTTTCTCAATTAATTGTGAGCATTCTTGTAGTAAGAAATACTGGAGGGTGAGACACAAGAAGACAGACCAAAGCACACCAGGGACTTGATTTTGTGGGACATTTTGCAATACTTGTAGATACTAGCTTTGAGAAGGAGGCAATGTTTCTTCACATGCTGTTTGTAAGAGTATTTCAGAGAATTCAGAGCCAAAAAATTGCTTCCACTGTTGGCAAAAGATGGTCAGGCAGAGTTCTGGACATGCTGATCTACACTTCTCACTTTTAGGGAGAAATATACAGGAATGCTATACCTGGTATGATGATATAACAAGATACTAATGTGAGAACAGGTACTCAGGTCAGACCAATGTGCGTTTTTACCATTATTCTATCTCTGACAACAAAGATGTAATCTCACAAAAGAGGACAGCTATAAACCATGACCTGCAGCAATGAATGTCTTGAATCAGACATGTTTCACAGTCCCTAATAGATACCTTTTCTCCATGAACCTCTCTGATTCCTTTATAAACCCATGTCAGCTTTGAACATCTATATTGTGTGGTGCAGTTCTACTAAGCATGTATCCCTGCTCTGTTTGAATTTCTTCCTTTTTTTTTTTATGTGATGTACACAAGTTCTATTAGAAGATGAGCAATTATTGTTTATTTGCTTTTCTCATGTCTCTCCTGATGTTGTAGACACCTTTCATAACACTCTTCAAGCATTTTTTTCTTCTGCACTAGGAAATGTCAAGCTAATCTGTTGAATGAATGGATTCCATTTCTTTGATCACCCTTCTCACCTTTTTCCCTTTCACATCACCACTCTCCTTTTTGAGATGAGAGAATAAAATGACAAAATAATGCAGGGTAATGGAAGCCTATTAATGCATATCTGTGCTTTCATGATGGTTCCACCCTCCCTTCCTAAGGATTTACTCTTTGCTTTCTTAATTGCTGCTGAACATGGAGTTGGTGTATTTTATAGATTATTCAGAAAGAGCTGCAGAGAATAATAAAACCTATAAACTTCCAAAAAAGCTTTCCTGAGAGGTAGCTTCTGATTCAGAGCCAACACTTCTATTTGAACAGTTAAGATCTTCCCATCTTTTAATGCATTTTGCTTCTCACTATATATCGACTTTCTTTATATTGAATTGCTATCCACATTTATTTTTCACTCAGTCACTCAGTATTATAACTCTCACACAATTCTTCACAGTTGTCTTAGATGGCTACAGATCAACCTTTAGAGATAAAGGATAAGGTAATGAGAACAAAATGTTTTAGTGGAGCTTGAGCAATTGAGAGCCAACTTGCAGCTGAGAATATTGTAAGGATGACTCACTTACCATGAGCTTTGGGAAAGACAGCAAAACCTCTGTACCTACTGAACCAAATGCCCTAATTTTTTACCCTAAGTGGAATAAAGCTTTTTTAATATTCCAAATTCTAGAATATGAGGGATAACAAGTAAACAATATCAATGCACCAGACACACGCCTAATGCCTAGTTAGAAGATGCGTCTGATATACTGCAGTTACGACTTTCCCTTTTAATTTCAGGTCACTTTTTATGTCTGTATTTCAGTTAATGTTTAAAAGTGATTCCACAATCATTAAAATGCATATCTTCTAAAAAATAATGAGTTAACGAAAGTTAGGAAAAGACCACTTCATTTATAGA
>JASSUY010047483.1:0-10960 GCA_032466535.1 Forpus xanthops
CATAAAAAGGACATGGAACTGTTGGAACAAGTCCAGAGAAGGGCCATGAGGATGATCAGGGGACTGGAGCACCTCCCGTATGAAGGTAGGCTGAGAAAGTTGGGGCTGTTCAGCCTGGAGAAGAGAAGGTTGCGTGGAGACCTCATATCAGTCTTCCAATATCTGAAGGCGCCTATAGGGATGCTGGGGAGGGACTCTTCATGAGGGACTGTAGTGAGGGGATAAGGGGTAACGGATTCAAACTTTAACAGGGAAAGTTTAGATTGGATCTGAGGAAGAAATTCTTTACTGTAAGGGTGGTGAGGCACTGGAATTGGGTTGCCCAGGGAAGTTGCGAATGCTCCATTGCTGGCAGTTTTTAAGGCTGGGTTGGACAGTGCCTTGAGTGACATGGTTTAATGGGAGGTGTCCCTGTCCATGACAGGGGGCTTGGAACTAGATGATCTTAAGGTCTTTTCCAACCCAGCTATTCTATGAGTCTATGATTCTATAACAACAGCCACACATCAGCATGCTTCAGTATAATAGAAACAGCAAAAGTCTCAGGAAACTAAGATAACATCCTGAACTGGGAAATGACCCATTGACTAAAAACTGAAAGATGACCCATAAACTATGTTTCCTGCAAAAAAATTGGCAGATTGAAAAAGATACAGAGGAAAAGCAAAAGCAGCTGTTAACAGTGTAGTTCAGTGACGGAAAAGCAGATCTAAAGGCAAATTATTCCTGCTTCCTTTGCCACTGTACAGGTGGTATTTCTCAAAACATTCAGACTCTCTCAGATGTAACAGTATTTTCCTCATCAGAAAATCACCACTATAGACAATTAAAGCCTTAGATGCTTCAAATGTTGGCGAAATTACATTTAATTGCAATTAGGCCTCAGGACAAGGCATGCTCCAGAAACAATGTCAATTTCTTATCTTGGAACTACTCAGGCTTTCAACACAACCAAAGCTGCTGACCTGTGCTACAAACTTTCAGTACAGAAGCTACTATTTTATAATGACCGACATTTAACACTGTCTTTCATAAATGATAAGGCATCAGAGCATGAGAGCTTCCAATTCAAAAAAGTATTGATTTATTTTATCCATCAATGGGACCACTGATAATTTGCAAGAGCAGCAAGTACCAATTCATCTTCCCAGAGGGAAAAAAAATAAAATAATGTATTTTCTACTCCAGTTGAAGCAGAACAGATTTAAGGTCTTTATGATCAAGATGCAGGTGCTTGAAAGTTATTAGAGGCATTCCTGTAATGATGCTATTGTCAGTTCTCTCCAATCACTGCAATACTGATTTTCAAGACTTCCAGGTTCTAGGAGTCATATCACTACCTGAAAAGGTAGAGGGTTTTCTCCTATTTGCCTTCAGCTCTTTTAGCACTTTTAATTCATACCAACCCTAATCATAATACTTAGGCCAGTCTGAGTAGTTTAGGTTAATATACCAATTTTTCAGAGAGAATTTCAGAGTCAATCTTGTAACAAATGAGTTCTTCCAGTCTCAGTGGTATTATTTTGAGTGTCTACTACCCTGCTAGCTTGAAATAGAAAATGAACTTGCATAAGAAAGAATGCTTACAAATGCATAAAAAGAACATCCAAGGTAATGCCACAGAAATAGAGCTACAGTTAAAGGACAATTTGTAATATCAGACAATAATTTCAGATGTCCTGCAGAGAAATAATCATAATCAGTTTTCATTTTCCTTTCTAGAATGCTGCCACAGAAACACATGTACTGCTACCAAAAAAGCATGCTTTGTTTCTATGCATTAGAATTTCATTATTACATAACTAGCCTTTGTGGTATGATAAGTTAACATGGATTGGATTGTCTGTTGCTAAGCACAACTGATGAAGCAATAAACACAGTAATGAAAAAAAATTCTTTACCCCAATATAATCTTTGCTTACAGAGGCTGGATCAACTTCTTGAAACTACTTCTAAAGACAAAGGATTTTTTGCCTATAAACTTTACAATAGGCATGCTTTTACATGCATAATACATACTATTCTATAATATTCTCTGTGTTGGAAATCTGACAACAAAATATTTAGAGTTGCAACAAAATATTTAGTTTATTCTGAAGAAGTACAGATCCTTAAGCTTTGCTGTAGGTCTTATTCCTGCCAGCACTTGAAAAAAAGTTAACGTACGCTTACAGCAGCATGTAACAGCAGTCTTCACTTTGTTTATAAATAGGCAATGAGAGTTTGAAGAGATTTCTTCAATATCAGAAAATATATGTTGCAATTAAAATAATGGAGACAAAGTCTTTACTGTGCAGAAAACAGCAGCTAGTTGAACAGTGATTCCACTGGGCCAGGTGTTTATCCCAAGTTTTCTGACTTATATGTGGAATCTTAGCCTTAAGACCATCTTTTGACCTTTACCAGGGATATATCATCATTTACAATTTCTGCGGCTGACTCAAGGAAAATCAAAACTAGTGCCATTGGTTTTGCAGTACATATACAAAAAACAGAATTTATTGACCATTATTTGTTTTATCTAAGATCTGCTTTCACATATCATCAAAAATTATATACGCTAATCTCACCTGTAACAGCTTCAACATACGTTTTATTCATCACCCACCCATAGCAACCGCCTCATTTAGCATGTTCTTGTAATGCTACACTGCCATCTTGTGGGCAATAGAGAAAATGAGGATAAGTAATTTTATTAGTGCCTAGTTTCTGAAATTTGGGGTTGGTTGTTTAGCAAATATTTATTTTATTTGGGGGCTTTTATGTTTGACTTGGGGGGGGTGGCTTTTCTTTTTTTGCGGAGGTAGTTGTTTTTCTGTTATTTCTTTTTTTGATTGTTTTAAAAGTAAACTTAGAATCATAGAATAGTTAGGGTTGGAAAGGTCCTTAAGATCATCTAGTTCCAGCCCCCCTGCCATGGACAGGGACACATCTCACTAAACCATGTCACCCAAGGCTCTGTCCAACCCGGCCTTGAACACTGTCAACGATGGAGCATTCACAACTTCTCAACCCATTCCAGTGCCTCACCTCCCTTACAGTAAACTTGTTACACTAAAAACAACAGAAAATGTGTAACATTTCTCAAAACCCTTAGGTTTACCATATACATAAAATCTTAAGGATAAGTGTCTTATTGCACACCCATGGAATATACTGTGAACCAGAAATTTTGTCCCCATTGGCTAACATGCCAGACTAAATAAAGCTCAGCCAACTGCTAAGTTTTCCCAGTGTTTCTCTTGGAACAAAGACAGAATGCAACTGATGAGCTTGCTGCAGGATGCTCTTCCCAACAGTGAGTATCAGAGCAAGATACCACCACAAACAGTTTGGTATGAGCAATTTCTGAGTCCACAGACCAAAAAACTCTGAATTCCAAAGTCCCAGTTTTTATAGAAAGTACTAAGTGTAAACCAGGTGTCAGGACATGTTATGAAAAGCCTTGTTTTTTTATTTTTTGTCAGTATTATATAAACATGTAAGAATTACTTTGTATCTTAACCCCATATAAAACCTACTACACTTAAAAAAAAAAACCCACATAGCTTGAAACATATTAAAGAGTTCCAAATGGGTGTTCATAACTTGTTAGTATGCTGCACCGACATGATCCAGTTCATCCTAAACACAACATAGAGAGGTTTCCAATTGCTTCATTTAAACTAAAACTTCATTGCAAAAATAACATTTTTTCAAATTACTAAACTGTCTGAAAATTTAGAGGAATTTTGCTAGTTACCAGCTTTGCATATTCATCACAGTACCTGAAATCCTGTAAGAATTTCACTGGTTTACACAAAAATTAAACAATGCTTTCTGAGGCAACCTTGCACTCCTTTTATTTAGGGAAGACATATAAGAAGCAAACAGTCCAATTTGTCTTGCAGATTCAGAGGTGAATTTTTGCCATTATCACCTGGTAGAAAAGGGGAGGCTCAGAGACTGAAAAATCTTATTTACAGAATTCAGGTTGAAAATGCTGTAGTAGGTGGGGAGATACTCTTAATTTCCACAGAGGAATGTTCACAAGGTAACTGCAACTGGTTAATTACATGGCATTCTGCATACCCCCGGCTAGCTGCTCGCTGCACTGGTCTGCAGCATGGAGATACATTCTCATGGGATAAAAAATATCATTTTAGTTTGTTTTTAAGTACCCAGGAGACCAAAGGCAGCAATTTGATCATGCTAACCTCAAACTACCATCAGTTTTTGTGAGCTTCCCTGGTGACTCTTCCTTATCATAGTAACCCACTGAAGTCAAACTGTCCTAAATACTGTACTCCCTCTCTGAACTGTTTAACAATGAAAGCAACAGTGGTTGCATAGACCTTGAAAAGGTGTTTTTCTTTTTCGCACATTTCATTAAACACACCATAGGGGGGATGGCTGTCTCAGCAGAGACATTCAAATCTTTCCCGGTCTTAACTTCCTGATAGTCACTATGTCCTCCAGACCCCTGGGAACACACTTGAGAAGTTTCAGTACATCCAATGTCTCAGTTTACAAACAATCTACTTTAGGTCTTCTCTGGTCTCTTTGGTCTCCCCAGTGTTCTCCTTACCACACTGCCAACAAAGCAACTCCCTTCCAAAGCTCTAAGTACGCCACTAGGTAGCACACTATCAATTTCTCAGCCTAGCAGAGAAAATCGGCTTCACTGGTAAGAGCAAGCTAAAAATCCTTGGAGTACATGAACCTGTAGGATGTTTCCTTGAAACTAATACTATTTAACTGCTTCTCACCCTTCACTTTTTAATCTAAACAGTTTTTGTTGATCCAAAATGCCAAATACAGGCAGCAAAAGGCAGTGAGCACGTACTGTCTTAGGTAATATTTCATACAAACTAAACAGAAATGAAATTATGTTAACTGTGGTTTTAGCTAACTGTCGCCATCTGCAGCCTTTTTTTCCTACTTATAGAAAAACAAGAACACGCTTATACCAAGCAGCAGCATCCTAGAAGTTTTGGGGTACCTATATTCAGCTACTTCCCTTCACTCAAGCAAGGGCCATCCATGCAATTGTTCTGATGACATTTGCACTTCACCATTCAAAATGACTCAAGACTCTGTTACAAGGATGTCTTGGCAAATCAACCTGGGTATCACAATATACTTTGCAATACTCAGTTCCTCTCTACAAGGACAGAAACATCCACTGCCTTTGTATGCAACAATTCCTGCCTTTTCCACACAGGCAGACAACCTGGATTTTTTAAATCCTTGGGAATTAGAGAAACAATTCTTCCCATAACTTGAACCCTGCATTGACTGAACTTCTCAACTATCCTTTTAATGAATTGCTGTAACTCTAAGGAAATCAATTAGAGATTCTCAAGCTGATCTCTCCACAGTAACTCCTAGTTTAGATTTTATTTTCTGTTTACTTTTTCCTATAAATTCCACACATGCCTTGGTTTACTAATTAACCACTAGAGAAAAGGAGTATGTCTGCAATTCACTGTACTAGGAGGGATGAAACTTACTAACAATGTGCCCCAATTACATTTCAGTCTTGTTCTTCAGTATTGTTGTGCACTCAGGCAAGCAAACAAAAACCAAGTATTCTCAATCATGCTATTAACCTCCATTCAGGAATCTGAAAAATGGGAGCAAACTGAATTCCAGCAGAAAGAACATAAGCCAAGACCAAGTAAGCCACTGATGAGATTTAAGATTGAGTACATGCTCAGGAAGCAGAGCTTTCAATATGAAGTCAAACTATGAGCCATGTGGAAACAGATGGACCTCTTGCCCCAGACATGAAGTATGCACAAGGTCCTGTCATGCTTGAAATTTACCGTTCAATTAAGCAGAGAGCCATTCAAGTTTATCTTTCCCTTAGAAATGGTACGTTTAAGTCTTTTCCTTTACAACACTGAATACTTTCGTTTCTCTTTCCTTCAGCATGCCAGTACTCTCCGTTTTATCAATCCTGTAGAGTTCATGCTTGATTTCTTTCTTTCCCCTTCCCCTGTCTTTATTAAGTCCATGAACAAGTCCTGTCATCTTCCATAAAGCTTAAAAAATCCCTTTCTTCCTGTTCTGAAATCTCTGGCTTATCTCTAATCATTTTCCACTTGACCTAGCAGAATCACTTGTTATCAGATCCTTTTGCATCAGACATGCAGATGCTAAATAACCACTCATTTTAGCTACACAGACAATAGTTCTTACCTTTTAATAACACATAATCTGCTGTGCAGCTCATTTCTCTACTACCTTGCTACTTTTCTATCATTGTTTCATCAAAGAAACCAACTTACTGCATCTTTCTTACAAACACCTTCATACATTCCTTGTGTTTAACTGTATGAGTTAAGATGATCACAACTTCTTGAAAATCTAAACATTACCTCACCACCATTTTTTACTTTTTTTTTTAACCTTCTAAATACTAGGCCCTGGTAGAGGCAGCAAAGCCAGTCAAGGATATTTGGGACATTCACATGGAGCCAGTAAATATAACAAAGCACCTGTAAACACTCTATGTCCTTCTGCAGAGGCAGCCAAAAGCAATACAGGTTGTCTAAAGTGATACTGGGAAACTAAGGTCTGTCAATCAAAGCCCACAATAGGATGAAATACAACATTCAAGTACACTCTCAACAACTCATTTCTCCATCCTGTCCTTCCTGCTTCCACCTTTTCAATATTATATCCACATTTGCCTGAGAAATTCAACCTGTAGACTGTAGACCTCAAAGCTACAGATTTCCTCTTCTACCTTCTCAACAGATCACCAAGAAAAACACCTGAAGTTTAAGCATCTGAGAAGCAAGTTTTCAAGTCTGAGTCCTTTCCCTCTAATCCCACTTTGTCAGACATTCACTAATCCATCTAGTACAGTGTTAGTGTTGTTCAGGCTTAAGAACAATCCTTCCTGGTTTATTTCAAAACCAGTAAGTAGGAAGTTCTGTACATATTTAAGGTTGGTTAGTGATGGAGCCAAGGAACCTGCCAGAAACAAGACTAAGCAAAAGGATGCAAGCATCTTCTAACAGTATGCCTCTGCAATAGATTCAACAGGCATCCTACATTATACCTTAAAAAAGTGCTAGGTGCAGATCAGTTGTCTTCTTAAACTGAGAGTTCTTTCACCTTAACACCTATGCCTAACAGATCAGCAAACAGTTTTCATGCTCTACTTTCCCTACACCACCAAACATACTTTTATCAATTCTAGCCCTTCTGTAAAACTTTGCCTTTATCTAATTGACAGTTTTCTTTCCAGTGTGTTATCCAAACTGTCTGTCCTTCTAAGAACAAAGAAAGCCTGTGAACAGTCTACTGCCAGAGAATGGAAAGATACTAAGTTTGACCAATCTGAATCATCAAGGCACAGGCCCACTGCTATGGGCAGATAAATATGTCATCTTGCAAAACATCTGGCAGCAAAACAACCCATTATCCCCTTATGTATGAAAGACCTTCAGCGGGCTACAGATTAAAGCTTTCTTTCTCTCCTATGGGAAGAAGGGGTGGTACCAAGCAGAATCTAAAAAAGCTTTAGAATTTCCACAGCTGCAGGAGCGAAACATAGTCATACAATACACTGGGACAGGACAGCACATCTCTGCTTCTGCTGTGAACTCTGTATCAAAGCAGAATGCAGAAAACAAAGGACATGCAGTCATGAGTATGAAAGCTCAAATATATGTTGGTGGCAGGAATGCATAAAAGTGGAATCAGGAGCAGTAGGGGAATTAGAGGGAACAGAACACCAGCTCACAGGCAGCATCACAACCATGCAGAATTCACCCACAGGAATATTTTGCTTGCACAATTCATTACACTGAAGCATTACGTTAGACACAGCAACATTATTGTGCAGCTTTCCCCTCATGTAAAACACGGCAAACAGCATTTGGACCCCAAAAGAGACACTGAAGAAGACTCAAGAACACACTGCATAGTTGAAATGCTCACAGGATTTACATGTATACACTGGAAGAGCGGGATATTTTGTAAATGTTGCCTGCACTGCAAGCTGATTTGTTTCAGATACAGGAAGCAAACAAAAAATGAACCAGTAATACTTTCATTGCTAAACAGATGCATGCCAGTTTGACACTTATAGTTCAAAGTACAAATAACGCGGTAAATCAGTAACCTCGACATTTTAAAAGTTTTAAAACACAGAAAAGCATTTCTACTGTAGTCCTGCGTGTGCTCCTCCACACGACAGCAGCGGAGAGCGCACAGGAGACGCTTCCGAGACGGTGAATGTTGCAGCGCCGGCTGCGGCAGCTACGAGCCACCCCGAGTAAGGAAACTGGCACCCACAGAAGGGGACACCACTGACTATTACCATTGGAGGGGGCCCGCCTGCCTCCCTTATCATCCGAGGGGCTGTACGGTGTGTTTAACAGAGATACACCGCAGACCCGAGAAGGGTCCCCTCACCCTCGCGGGGGGCCGACCACTATCACTCCAGCTACCGCCCCGGCCCAGCCACATCGCACCACCCCCAGGACCCCGGGCCACAACAGCGGTCTGCCCGCCCTCCCCGCTCGGCGGGGGAGGAGCTGCCACTGAACCAGGCCGTTCCACGCCACCGCTCAGCTTGGCGGAGCGCCGGCGGGGGACGGGCAGACCCTCCCCGCCCAGGAGGAATGCGCCACTTACCCGCCGAGCCTCCGGCGAGGACTTGGTGAGAGGCCTCCTGCAGAAAGCTCCCGGGTTTCCGAGCCATCCCCGCTCGCTCGCTGGTACCACAGCGAGAGGCAATCAGCGCCTGGAGAGCGGCTGCCGAGCTGGGGCCGGCTCCGTGCTGAGCGGGTGGGAGAAGAGCGGGGGGAGAGGCGGGAGCCGCGGTTATCTGCGGGGGGGGGGGGCGGTCAGGGCCCCCACGTGCTGTCGCGCAGAGGGCGGCCCCGGGCTCGCAGCTTGCTGGCGATGACGGCGGAGATAGGGCTCTGGGATCGCTTCTAGCCGGGAAACCGGTAGCCTGCCTCTCTCGGGTAGAGCTGGGGCGGGAGGCAGGCTCTGGCGGTCTCGGTGAGCTGATGGGGGAAGGCCTGTCACCTCCTCAGGTCTGCGCCGTGTACTTCTCTCCTTGGGGTTGGTGCCATACAGAGCGCACTTGGAAGTTCTACTCCCCGCTGCTGCCGGGACCCAGCTAACACCCGCAGCTGCCCTAGCTCTCCGTTTCTAGGAAGGGTCGGTGGTACCACATGACTCAGCGGCTCTTTCTGTGCTTTTAAAACCTTCAGGCTTTGGTTTCAACACTTTGGTGTTCAAAGGACACACGTATTTTGTCCTTTGGAGAGTGGCTGTTGCATGTGTTACGCAGATCTATTGGCCCATCTTAGTAAACGAAACAGTTCCAGGGAATGGGCTTGAGTGCTGACACCCAGTCAGTGTCATTGCTGACAGTCTCCAGCATTGTTTCCACCAGGACAGCACCGTACTTTTCCACAAGGTGCCAGGGTTTAGTTGGGGACAGCATGGGCACATCCCCAGCGGCAGCATCATTGGAGGGGAAGACAGTTCAAGCCTTATGGATGCAGAATACACAAGGACATTTGTTGTCAGAGAAAGAGAATGGGCACAGATCCTTTGTGTTTGCTAGTACAGACAGTCTTTTTGACTTAGAGCCAGATTCAAAATGGCACACAGGTTAATAAACTACAGCTTAAGCACTTAATCAACAACGGAATACCTAAATGTTTATGGGGGTTTGGAACCTGCAAAAGTTGGAAACATGCAGTATTGTATGAAGTCTTTTATTTTCCCTGCTGTATCACTGACCTTGTTGTACTAGTCAAACCCCTGGGTTTGCTGAAAAGACTTTTTCGTTGTCTCCACTTCTTCTCTTGCCCCTAACTTTGAATAGCACTGCAGTTTCTTGTACTCTCTTTCCTCCTTTTGCATCTAGCCCACAGCCTCTGGCACTGCTGACTTTTCTTGCCTCAAGGAAAGGCTTGTCCACTCCGAGCTTCTTTGCTAGCAATCAGGGGTACAAGCTCAATTAGGGAGAAAACAAAGCTATGTTTGGTCTCAAGGGCATGTTTATTAGAGTTAAGAAGATGGATATGAGGAAATGCCTCTTGAATAAGGTGCTACAATGTTTGTTTAACCAGTCACATGGATAATTTGGGATTTTTTTTTCTTTCTTGTCAATAGCCCCCAACAGACAAAGATATTAATTTTGAATCAGAAATCCTTCACAGGATCTTCAAAGCAATTCTGAATTCCGTGTGTGATCTTGAGCATCTTGAAGTGGAAATAGGGAGCTAGATTTACTGGCATCTCTTCAAATGAGCAGGAAAACAAAGGTAGTTTTTACATCCTTATTTTTCAACTTCTTTCCCCTGAAAGAAGAGACAGACTGTTGTTACCTTACAAGGGCATCAATTTATGCAAAATACAAAGCATAAATTGTAACTAGGTGCATTTATGCATCCTGCAGCACAGCTACCAAAGGTAAATGTTGGTACCTAGTTCTTCCTCTATTTCTTAAGAAGCATATTGTTATATGTTTCATATGTTTGCTGATGACACCAAGTTCTGTGGCTCATTTGATATGCTGGAGGGAAGGAATGCCATCCAGAGGGACCTTGACACGCTTGTGAGGTGGGCTGATGCCAAGCTCATGAAGTTTAACCATGACAAGTACAAGGTCCTACACCTGGGTCAGAGCAAGCCCAGGCACAGCTACAGGTTGGGCAGAGAGGAGATTCAGAGCAGCCCTGAGGAGAAGGACTTGGGGGTGTTGCTTGATGAGAAAATGAACATGAGCCGGCAGTGTGCTCTTGCAGCCCATAAAGCCAACTATGTCCTGGGCTGCATCAAAAGGAGTGTGACTAGCAGGTTGAGGGAGGTGATCCTGCCCCTCTACTCTGCTCTTGTGAGACCTCATTGGGAGCACTGCATGCAGTTCTGGTGTCCTCAACATAAAAAGGACATGGAACTGTTGGAACAAGTCCAGAGAAGGGCCACGAGGATGATC